>OZ005740.1:338041996-338333593 GCA_963930735.1 Dioctria linearis | reverse complement strand
CGGTGGGACACCTCTTAAAAACTACTGAAAATGTGGAGAAATAAGTAAACAAACCAGAATTTGAATATATATGTAATTTTCTTCTTCTGTGAACTTTTAATTTTAAGCTTCGCAATATTTTCTGTAGATGTCAACACTATACACTTTTCATTGGCTTTCAGTCATGATTTGATGTTTTTTGTGACGCTGACAACTGCATCGATCTAATTTCGACCAATAGTGAAGAAAAACTGGACTATCGATACCCCAGCAGATTTCGACAATTATTCAAGTGCAGCAACTTATAGTGACACATCTACAAGAATAATATTCCGTTGTTCTTCTTCATTCACTTACTATCTTATCTAAGGCGGCGGTCACACTGATAAAGTATGAAGTATGCAGTATGCAACACACAGTATGAAGTTCATACTGCATTACGACTGAAGTTTTGCTGTGTAATACATTTTATTTTAACACGCTGAAAGGCGGTCACATTGACGAAGTAGCCAGTAAAAATTCCGCAGTAGAAATCGCATGCAGATGACGGTGCTTGTTGCATGCAGTATTTACCGAGAAGTTGAAGCGATAGTCATCAGAAAATAAAGAAACAGAAATTTTTTCGCAGTGTTTGTGAAAATGGCTAAAGATATTGCTTTTAATATTAAATTTGTAGAAGTGGTGGAAAAACATGATTGTTTGTGGGAGCTCAGTAGCAACTGGAATTGAAGATAACTGCCCATCCGCATCGACTGTGGAAGCACAGGAAACATGCAGTGATGGTATTCCAGAAGTGGTCGAAAATCCATCTGACTTTCATATTTCGGCGCACACTTCGACAAAAACAAGATACCAGATCACCCCCAGAAGTTACAAACTAAGTCGAAATAAGACATTCCTGCTTCTGCAGATCAAGCTTTTATCAATTGGATAGAAAACAAGAAAATTTTCTTACCAGGTAAAAGAAAAATGAACGACACGCATAATATAAAATTTCGTCAACAAGTCATTGCACTGATAGACGACATCCTCAATAACTCAAACACAGAACCTAATCAGCTTCAACAATTTACAGACTCCAGCAGCTTCTTGGAGCTCTCTTTCTGACTCCATAGCCTGGGACTCATCACACAACACTACACCAGTGCAGGAAAGCTTCGAAAATTAACAGAAATCACAATGCACTTTTATTAAGCCTAAATTTAATACCGCTTCATGTAATCGGCCCTATGTTTACATTTTATACTATGAACAATCGTGTGGATACTTAATAAATTTTGGTTTGATTAATAAAACATTACTTCTTTAACTGATTACCATATTGTCATTAAAAGCCGTTCACTAGATTCAATGGCACGTCGGAAATTTGTATCCTTTTTTCGATAGAAGAATGAACTAAGTCCAGCAAGACATGAAAACTGTTTTTGCTCATTCTGTAGAAACCCTTGAATTTTTCATCATCCATAGATAACTCGTTAGCGGTACAATTTCTGGACTATGCTGGAAATTGTCTCTATAAAATGGCAAAATCCAACAACTCCTTTTTGGCAAGTGCTTACGGTGTCTTAAAAACCACCAAAAAGTTATTACATCTTCCTCTGACGAAGACATTTTTAATACTGGTGTTTCATTCAATACTGCATCAATTTGAGCAACATCGTAACCTAAAGTAAGTATTGCATACGGCGTGTTGCATACTGCACACTTCATACTTTATCAGTGTGACCGCCGTCTAAATAGATCAAACAATCTTCCCGTTTGAATCAGTGAAAATATTCGGATTCAAAGGTCTAATAACAAAGTCTTAAGAGCCTGCCTTGAATTTTTTCGGTGTTCCCACTCCCATTCAGCTTCCTATTCCTCTAAATCCACACATACCTATTAAACAAAAGACAAGAACACAGCTTACCGTCGCGCAACAAGCTGTAATAATTTCGACACTGCGTAACCTGAAGTTAATAATTATTCGAATAATTAAAGTATAAAGTGAATCAAAGATAAAAGTGAAATCTAAGCCAAAATTAAAGCCTGTACGTAAATATTTTCAAATATCCCAGGATATCGGTTCGGTTTATAATTTCGCCATAATTCCTTTGATTTCGTAAATAGCGTGTGAAGAACTCTTGACTCTTGACTTCACTCTTTTTCGGTGTCAACGCCAGATTTCGTGAGCAGTGGAATGTAACGAAGTTCCACATTTTTACCAACATTACTTCGCATCCAAGCAGAACATAGCGTTTTATAAAAATTAACTCACTGCTCTAGGAGATGCATCCTTGAAGAAAACTGCTTGCATATTTTTCCTTGGAAAGAGGAGAAATGATGACGTTGCAAGGCATATCGCATTAATGGCGAAGGTAATTGAAACCAAAGTATCAGCTGATGTCGCTTTCTCAACTTGCTTACTATTGCTTGCCAATATTGGCTTTAAATTCGAAACAATAACGCGAAAAACTTTCAATATTTCCTCATCATCACCTTTAGAAATTTCCGTTATTTCATAATAAGTTTTGATTAATGCTCGGTATAAATTAGTATTCGAGATATTGCATACACGTACAGTTGCTCTGAGTGATTCCTTGTCTACTTTAACTGCTCAAATTGCTTTAAGCAACAAACAGCTGAGTTTTTGAATAGTTTGCATACTGAAAGCGCGCCACCTAACCTTCGCGGTGATGTGAGTAGTAATAGTGGATTGGGTATAATAAACATTCGCTCGTAGCTCTTCTTCTTTTAAACGTGTACAAATTTTTTGTGTTTTTATATTAGTGTCGAAAAGTCATCATGCCTATCACTGCAGGATAGTAAATAATTTCGGAACACTTTTATATTTTTGTTGCGCCCATTGCTCAGATATATGAAAAAGAACACAATTACGACTTTAAAAAGTGTTATTGTTTCTAAGAAATTGGTAAGCGATCATAAATTTTTTTACCTATCTATTTTCCGACGGTAGATGGCAGCGGGAAATTCTGTGTCAAAACAGGTAGTCGAAAAGCGGCGATTGTGAAAAAGAAGATACTGAGATTTCATTTGTTATTAGTTTTGAGCGTTTTGAAACAGATTTTTATCGAGATTATTATTTAGAAAGAATTGCAATGGACCAAAGTATGGAAAGGAAAAATTTAAAATACATAAATTAACTAAATTCAAATCAAACTAAATGCCAAAACTATCAGAACTCTACCATTTTAATTTAAGCGGCTTGAAATATCCATCCAAACTATGTTTTTTTTGTCAACTCGTCTATACTGGTTGTCTTGTATATCATAAATTATTTTATGATATCGCACTTCCTCAATCAATTTTTCATTAAAATTCATTGTTTTGAAATTGACAAACCTTGACAAAAATGCCACAACAATTTCGTTCGTTTGATTTTGTTAGCGACGACGGCAAAATTAGAAATTGATCAATCCCGATGGCAACTTCGTCCACCGCAGACCGTCACCCTGTCGAAATTTGGGCATTCGCATAAGACGTTGTGCTTTCAGAAGTTTGACAGCGGCACTTTTTCGTCGTTTGCCGTTGATCGTCGTAATTGTATTTAGCCTTGACTTACAAATTTTGTTTAACGATTCTTCCATTTTGTGCTCAAGAATTTGAATGAATATCTTTTCACCGACAACGGTGTAAACGAATTGGTCAGCGTTGCCAATTGAGCCGAAAATCGACTAATTTGGCCGATTTTCAACTTCATTAGCCGACAAAATTTTACCTTAGCCGACAGCCGATTATGATATTTCGTCTGCCTATTTTCGAATTGACGCTAGCTACACCTAGTTTACTCGGCGGTTAGACCTTAGACGTAATAATAGTACAGCTTGCATGCAAGCTGCACTGCCATACTTCTTGCACGTGTAACCTCTACTGCCATGCAGGCAGGTCAGCTTTCAGCGAACTTGCATGATGAGAAACCATGGCAGCTGAGGGGATAGTAATTTGACATTATACAGTTTTCAAGATGGCGGAATAGAAATGCTGGAGGGAATTTGATAAATTTATTCTGGAAAAATAAGATTTTCTGGGATCATTTGCATTACATCATTTAAAATGCAAAATTATAGCAATAAAAGAAGTTGCAGAATGATAAAACCCAAGTAAAAATGAAGAGGAAGGTGTTGTCCTCTTCATTTTTACTTGGGTTTTATCATTCTACAACTTCTTTTATTGCTATAATTTTGCAATATACGCAAGACTTTACGCCTCAATGCCATTTTTTCAAATGAACTTGCAGGTGGCTTGGCTGATCTTGGTCGCTAAATATATTTATGAGCGTTGGCAAGCATATTTTGTTCTTAGAAATATACTTAAACATTTTTCTTTCGAATTTTTATACACTATTAGTTGCTGAAAACGATCAGTTGGATTGATGCCACTAAAATTGATTCTACAATTTTTCTTCCCAAGTTTTACGGCAAGACTATAAAAATAAAAACCATTCGCTTTCCTCTACGGTAGTTGCCGTTACTTTGCTTTACTTTCGTATTAATTAAAGTAGTATTTCTTAATTTAACTTATTGTTTACTTTTAATTTGTAGGAGAAGGAGAAACTTGCTACACTACCCAAGAAACAATTTTTTTTATATAGTAGTAACCGTAAAGTTTCCATTACCGAATTATATAACTTGAGTTATATAGACTGGTACTCGAAACGTCTTTGTAACCACAATAAACCCCTTATAGAGCTTAAATGGAGGATTATATAAAGGTTACCTGACTTGATTTAGGTAACGTTATATAACTAAAAGTTTTATAAAATAAGTAACCAAAATAGTCTGGTTACCTTAATATAACTTCTTATATAACCCTTATATAACCCTCGATTAATTTATTATATTCACAGCAGTGGTTGCGGTAATGTTTCGGTTACCTGTATAAACTTTGTTTATAATGGTGATGGTAACATCTCCACAACGCTTGGAGTTCTCAGACTGATTACTTTCAGTGATTGAAATGTTAGGGAAATTATTTTTCGTTACCTTTATAAAACAATAATATGCAAATATTTACGAAACCTATCTTGACATAGAATTTCGATTTTTTTTATTGTATTTTTATAATGTTAGGGTTTAATATTTTTACATTTTAGAAGTACAATTTTTCGGCATATATGTGGTGAAATTCAGCTGCAATTGAAATTTTACTGTGAATATCATCATAGATACTTCCAAATAATACAGACCGCTCCAAAAATAAGCAATATTTAATAATTTTAATTAAATATGACAAAATTTAAGATTTTCACTTATGTGACATTAGAAATTTTATTTGCATGAAAAGATGTATTTTCTTCATATAAAAATAAAACGGAAGCCATATATCTGCAATTTAAAAAATTGGCTTAACCGACATTTTCTTTTTTATCTGTAATGGACAGATGAAAAATGGCGGCTTGTACTTAAATGAACAAATTACCATTATAAAACTTCAAGTAGTTTTATATAAACTGAATGATCCTTATAAAACTTCTAGAATTATTATATAAACTAAAGGCACTACCATGCTTCGAAAATGGTCCTTATATACCCTTTAGTCATAATATGTAACCTTTGGTAATGTTATATGTCTTAATTATAGTCACAAAAAAACAGACAGTGTTCTTATATACCCTTTGGTTTCGACACTAAAAGTAAGTTGTTTTTATAACGTTCACCGTAGTTACTAAAGGGCCACCAAAAAAATTTACGATATTTTATAGTGGGTATATGTATTACCGAAAGTTCCCAATTTTTATTAAAGTCACCTAAATTACTGAAGTTTTCGAGTTATATAAGGGTAACCACGGATACCGCAATAAACACTTATTACCAATAAGTTTATAACGTGGTGATCAAAACAATTATAAAACTTTCTTATATACCTTCTAGTAATGGTTACTCTAAGTTATATAGACCGGTGATTGAAACATATCCATCACCAACTTATAAAACCTTTAGTAACTTACTTCCACGATAACCATTAGTAATCTAAAAGACTCTAATATAACTATACCACCAATTGGTAATATTATAAAACTCTTATATAACCACTGAAATTCTTATATAACCGAGTAACCATTATATACCCCTAATAAAACTACCCATCACCTTCAGTCACCAAAAATTGGAAAAATTGTTACTTGGGTAGTTAGCGATGGAGGTAGAAATAGTAGTAGAAAATGGAAAGCAAAAGACTGGTGTCACTAATATGTACGCCCCCCCCCCCTTTACCTATTGCGTATACATACTCTATGTATAAATAGCCACACCTTTAATAAACATCAAGGTTTAATGGCGAGAGAATTCAATTGTAACGCAAATTAACTAATAGCAACCAGTCAGTTCTAGATTTAGCTAAGAGCTACGCGAGAATTCAGCCACAAGCAGAATTAACTAAATATTCTTTAGTTAATACTAGTTCTAACAAAGCGCACTCGTTAATTCTAGTTTTGACTGTGTTATATTAGTTAAAACTGGAATTACCGAGAGCGCTTTGTTAGAGCTAGAATTTCCTAGAAAAATCGGATTTTGACGGATTTCGTGTTTTGACTGTAACATATACATCATGGCTGGCTTATCAGAAAAATCGGGGTACTACTTATCTGTACTCTGGCATCCTCAAATCATGCCAATAATATTGGAAACCGTCGGGCCCGTCCAAATCTACTTTTTTTTCATCTCTAAAAATGACGTTTTTCCATTCTTTGGACCACCTCATATGGTTCTTCGAAAAACTTAGCCTTTCCAGTTTATGAACTTTAGTTAGAGGAGGTCCCTTTTGTCTCTTTCTGTATTTCAGATTTCTATCTTCGTGTAAAATCTGTCTAAGACACCTTACAAAAATTCGCAGGTTTAAGCTGGCCTTGATTTGTGTCGAAGTGCAAGAATTTTTTCTGGCTTCTTGCAAAATTTGCCTCCTCTGATCCGTTATTTCTTTGTTTTAATCAAAGTTCTTTTTCTTGCCGTAATTTTCTCCTAATTTGAGAAATTTATTAACTACTTTTCTTGATCTTATCAATTTGCGAGCGATGTCCGAAACTTTTAATCCTTGATCCTTAAAAAAAACGATTTTTTCCATTTCCATTTTCGTCAGGTCTTTTCCTCGACCCATGATACTAATTATTGTAGCACATTTTTCTATTAAAATATGTTTTATTTATTCTAAAGTAATGAATTTTTATCTTTTAATATATTTCAAGTGAGAGTTTGATGTGTTTTCCACGAAAATAATACATTGTGGTAGGTAAAGGAATTTGAGTTGCTACACTATAATGTACAAGTAAGAAATGCATGCAATTTTGAAATAAGTCTCTTTAAAGTACATACGAATTATTTTTCCAAGAAATCACATTACCAGGAAATATTCGTGGAAGTGTCGATACCGTGTTGCCAGATTTGCATAAAACTAGAAACTTTTTAGAAAAAATTGAGGTAATATGCTAATGGATTTTACGTCACGTAGTATCAAATTTTCTGGAGTCTATGAGTTCAATATGGGTACCTGCATGTGTAAGCAGGCGTAATATCTAATTTCTTTCAAAGCTTATCTTAGAAAAATCTGACTATATACTAGTGTATTTGTAAATTCATAATTTATGCAGATACTAATTTACGTATCTGTGTCATACCAAAAATTTATTGTTAGAGAACAATAATTCAAATATTGTAACTGCCGCTGCTGCCACAAATCGCCTGGCCCATTGGCAAGGTATCTAATTGTTGCATAAAAGTCTGGGCTAGGATCAGCCTAATTTATCTTAGACAGATAATAAATTCATGTATTATTTCCTCATTAAATGGAAAAATCTAGAGTTATCACAATTTTAAAACCCGACAAAAAAATTTTTGGAAAAACAATTACGACAAAAATAAAAGAATTCGTGACAGATAATAATATTCTACCCGACAAACAATTTGGCTTTCATTGTAAGCATTGTACGGACGAAGCCATTGCATAGCTTAAAATTATCGAAAAACAAACTATATGACTTTTCCTCTTACATTTGATACGGTTTGTCACAAACGCCTTATCAATAAGTTAATTCGCACTGAATTTCCGCTCTACATTATTAAAATGGCCTATAGTTTTGTGTCTGATAAACTCTCAATGGGTCACGTTGGACAGAAAATATCTATACCCTATCCAACCATAACTGGCGTTCCCCAAGGCTCGGTATCGATTCCGTTGGTTTATATTTTATTTACTGTCGACCTTCAAACATTACCCATGTGTTCAATCTCAATATCTTTTTGTTTTCGGAAGATACGCCAAATATAATTCGAAGCCTCCTAGACTGTCTAACTATCAACAATAGCTGAATATTTCGATAAGTGGTAGGTCCAACGCAACGGGACTAAAATACAAGCAATTCCTTTTACCAGGTAATGTAAGCAATCAATTCCAGCAATGTCTCTGACAGTGAATGGAGTTAGTATTCCTTGGACTATTATAGTATGTACTAATAAGCATGATTCTTCCTTTTCAAAATAATTTTTCAATCTATATTCTTACCTACAGTGTGCAGTATCTTATAAACGCAAATTGCATATCGAACAAAATAAGATGCTTAAGATTGTATTGAACTTACCACAGCTCTGTTTCACCAGACAGCTACACACTACTACTACTACAGGTGTCCAACTCATCCAAGAAACATAATAATTGTTTAAATTTTTTTCATAAAACTCAGTCAGTCAATCCTTTTATGCGGCGATTATAACGTAGTTCGATTTTAAGATAGGTTATCTAAAGTTACATAAGTTAATCATGAATGACTTTTTTTTTAACTATAGGTAAGTATGTATAGTAATCTAAACTCTTTAATCCTTTTTCTATCACTATATATGTATTCTGAAATGTTATCATTGAATAAATAAATTTGAATATTTCTATATTTTTAAGCTTCAGTTAACATCAAAATTTTCCTTTTCATTTACATGCTATTTAAAACAATTAATTCCGTTTGTTTATGAAAATAAGGAAGACAAAAAATTCCTTTTTTTTTAAAACCGAATTAGGTCTGTTCAAGAAATTTGGGATTAGGCGGCCTTAGCACTGAGCCGAGCTCCTCAAACATACCACCCATGGTACCCATCTCGTGATATTTTTTAAACCTGGTATCGCAAAGGTTAAAATTACAAATTCAATCCTCAATTTAAACAAATAATTTATGTGCATTAAAAAATGTTTACACTTCGTAAAATCTCTCAACAGTCGTACCCAATTCAGGTATCCGTAAGGTATAAATGCTTCAATAAATATTCCTGTTGACATGATACACTCAAAACCTGAATTAATTCATTCAAAAATATTAATATATAGATCTAGGTAGAAGACAGAACAAGACTTGAAAAAAAAAAATAAAATGAAACATTAACCTTAATTTAGGGGTGCAAACCAATAAATCAATCCTCGCTTTTGTTAAGATTTTCCTTCCTCTTACAATAACTTGAACATTATAATCGCATAAACAATCTCCCAAGTTTTAAAACTCGCATGAGAGTTTTTATATGTAATAAAAGAGATAAAGCGATATTTTCACTGGTGGGTGCTATATTTCCACTCCAGCAATATTTATATTAACAGTGTAGCCGTGTAGCAACACAAAATTTATCACTCTCTCTTTCTCTCATTCATGCTCTCTGAATAAGTATAGTAGTAATTCTCTGGTATTCAATTTCCGCTTCCCCTTTTCATATTTTAGTGGCAACTTTCGGAATTGCAGAGTGCAGTTTCTTCTACATATTCAAAGCATCTTTAGTGAATAGGCTTTAAAACATAGCCCAGGTGAGATGATAACACGCGCGTATATTACCTGGCAAAGCAACCAAGTAATGGACTCTCACCTGGTTAGTGGCTGTGTCGTGCTTGTTAATCTTGCATTTATGCGCCGCAGTAACAAACAGCATCTCGTTTCGGATTGATTCTGTATCAGATGGATATGGGATGTGGGCATCATCAGCACAAACGGGGCAGGTATCGGAGCAGCTATGCCTCCTCAGGTATCTGAATTCGTGGTCTAGTTCTTAACTGACGACCAACCTGTGATGTTGCGCGCTTGAAATTGTACTTTACTTCGTCGTTGGTGTTGTTCGTTCGTATTTAATATACACTGGACGCGTCCTCCAATTTACATGAGAACTGAGTGCGGGTGCGGATTATATTTAATATAATTTCAAATAGCTTCCACAACAGTATTACTTACATAAATTGTGTACAGTTAAGATATCATACTTTTCGTTGGCGCTCTGTTAAACAGTGAATATAGGTACTTAACATCATCGGAGTTTTATGGTAAATACCTTAAGTCCAAAATTTACTGACAGCCTCGCCGAATTTTTGCAATAATATCGTCATCATATACCAGGAGGTGGCCATGTGAAAACAAGTGTGGTGGCTAAAACAGCCCGAGTAGTGCAGTGAAATGCAAACGAGTTTAATTAATTTAGTGCTGATGATCTTTACAATCTTAATCGGTCTAATGCCATCATAATTTATTTTATCCGCCTCGGAGTAGGTATAGTGTTGAAACACGTTTATTTCCTAACCCGTGCGATAGGTCGTAAAACAAACTCCCGCCGGTGCCTCCTCAGTCCTCGTTAACATAATATTTTTCAAATCGTCGATTTTAATTATAACTTAGCCAAGATTGGAGGGCTCAACGGCTGCTGGTGCGTCTTGGCAAGGTATACACCTATAATTTGATGTCCGTGAAGTTAACTAATGAAAAAAAAAAAATTTTTTTTTTTTGAGAAAAAGGTCTCGAATTCGATACCAAAATATTGTAAGTGTGCTACAAAAGTAAAACGAGAACGAAAAAAAAAATATAAGTTAAAATTAATGGTGGAAAAAAGCGAAAATGTTTAAGTAAAGTTTGAAGAAGCAATAGCCCAGGGTGATTATGTTGGTTCAACATGCCAAATTTATTACGAACCAATAAATTAGATTTTTCGATGAACGATGAACGAAAAAAATGGAAAAAATTACTTGATGCGACGACTTCCAACAAAAAAACTTAACAAGGGGCGAAATTGGTTTATGTCAGTGCCTTTATATGTAAGTCTCCGAGAGATTTTTTGGTCCAGTTTTAATGAGTTTTTAATAAGAAATTATCAATCCTAAAAAAGAAAAGTTTATTTGGATCGTGTTTGGTTTTTGTTTAGCTTTTTGTTTTTGTTGATAATGTGCTTTTTTTCTGTCATGTGCTGCTGGTGTCTAAAGATGACGGTGTTTTCTTTTAGTATTTGGAATTGACTCTGTTGTCCTCCCGCAGAGCGTTTCTATTTAATTTGCATACAATTAAAACTAAAATGACGTGAACTTAAACAATATTTCGCTTTAATTCAAAATGAGGAAATACCTCTGTATGTTTCTAATTTTTCTACTTTGGATGATGAAATTTAGGTAAGTTTGATGATTTTATATTCTTTTTTTTTATATCAGTTATCAAATTCATTCAGTATTAAAAAAAACAAATATGAATTTTTAGAAAAAGAAAAGGAATAGAAGAATTTCAGTAACTACTACTCTAAATTAAATTATTAAACAGAAGACGAAAAAACAACCGCCTGTGCTCTGGGGTTTGAAGCCGGGACCTTCCGCTTTCCTACCGACCACTCTTACCACTGACCTAACGAGCTAACTCTTGTATTTCTTAATTTTTCTAGCCTATTGAACCATATTTGCTTTCATGTAGCATTTACCATATTAAGGATTAAAACGCACAAATAAATTGTGAACTTTTGTAATTTTTATTTGTTATTCTCATCTATGTTGGATTCTAAAAATGATGACTTCGAGACCCGTGTATGTAACAAGATATAAATAAATAAAAATTCCATTAAAAATATATAAAATTGGTAGAATTGTTACTATAAATACTTAAAGAATTCTTCAGTCTTGAATACGCATTAGGAATATCTAACTATCCTAACCAGGAGCACAATTATAGGAGCTTTTATCACTTTTGTCACTACCGTATGCCATTTGGCATTACTCAACTTTATTCTTGATCTACCATGATTTTAAAATGTTCATTCACAAGTTGAAAATTGACAAATTACAATTTCCAAAAATATGATATGGAGGACATATTTTAATACTTCCAGGAAAGATAGTTAACCCATTAAAACCCTTTGAGTAAGATTTAAAAATATATATACTTAAAAAAAGTATTTCAATTCAATCCTAACACCGAACCTGTAAAAAGTTCTTTTAGACCATATGAAAACACTCACTCATTTAAGAGATATTCGAGCTTTACTGTTTATTGCATTCTTTAAGTTAGACTTTCACTGAAGCTGTTGTAACTTATTAAGTATTTATTGGATTGGATTTTTTTTAGTTTTCAATAGATATTTATTTAGCCTTCAAAATAAAATAAATACTTAGTGGCTTATGTTAATACACATAGACTTAAGAGCCTTCAAAGTCACAAATCTTGAAATCCTGAAATTTCAGGAATTCACTCATTTTGTACGGAAACTAAGACTTTGACTTACCATTTTTTTTTACAATTATTTAGAAGCCCTATTTATTACCTTCATATTGATAGCTAACACTTCCACCTTTTATTAAAAATACAATACAACTGTTGTCAATGATTTCATGAACTTTTACCTCTTAAAAATTTCAAAGTTATAAAGTTCTTTCAAGTAAAACAAGTTTCACTTAGCTTTTTTTTTATTTGTCCTTGATTTATAACTATTTAAGGAATATTTTATTATACGTATTCACTCATGTTACAATAAACAATTATCAAGCTAATAAAATTAGTTAATAATAAATTTTCAATAATACATCCACGATACCTGGCCAAACCATGAAACCAAACCGATGCTGCACATTCACCTGACGGATATAATACGGATTTTTCTGTTGCCAACTATATCAATGGCGAAGATTTAGGAATCCTGCTCTTCTGAAGTGACACTCAGCAGTCGATAATATTTTATTTAAAAAGAGAGAATCTCTTGAGCTTATTACCATAATACTACTACAGAAGTTAATTCGTAGTTGGTGGTCCGATGAAAGAACTTCATGTGCCCTGGTCAAGTGGTAAGGGTGATACTATAAGTAGTTCCTGTGAACTATTCTCTATACCGGTGTCTATCCAACGCCTAATTGGTGAGTAATACTGCGGATACTTATCTCAGCATTGCTTTCTAAAATTCTTTCTTCAGTCGTAATATCTTAACAATTAAAAGAAATTGGTTATTCAATTTAAATGACAACGTTAAGGAAAAATCGACATTTACTATACTTATACATAAGAAACATTCTCTGAACAATCTCTCCTGGTTACAACAGATCCAGTGTTCAAAAGATCATTATATAATTTCTGGCATAATGTGGAATTTGGACAGTTTCTGTCAGGATATCTCTGCATATATATTTTTCTTGCCTTAATCCCACTTCCTGGTGACTCACCGTGTACGTAAACCATTTGTCCTAACTCACAGATGCTATACTGGAGCATACTCGTTATCACACGCTTAATAATTTTTCGCTACTAACTCTGATAACCAGGTGTTAAATTTACTGCGACATGAACTATTTATATGCATATTGATTACAAATAAGAAGTTTGCAAAATTCTTAGAAATGTATGAAAAGGAAAAACTGAAACATTCCAAGAAGTTTTCTATGAAGCGCACACAAATCTGCGTACTGGAGCACCGTAATCATATTTATAAGTTTGAAATTTTTAAGAGGTAAGTTCATGACAATAACGACAACAGTTGTCGTACTCTTAATTAAAGGTATAAGTGTTAGCTATCAAAATGAAGGTAGTAAACAGAGCTTTCAAATTATTATAAAAAAAAATGGTACTTCAAAGTCTTAGTTTCTGTACAAAATGAGTGAATTCTTGAAATTTCGGGTTTCTAAATCAAGATTTGTCACTTTTAAGGCTCTTAATTCTATGTGTATTAACATAAGCCACTAAGTATTTATTTTATTTTGAAGGTTAAATAAATATCTATTGAAAATTTAAAAAAAAATCCAATCTAATAAATACTTAAAAAGTTACAACAGCTTCAGTGAAAGTCTAACTTAAAGAATGCAATAAACAGTAAAGCTCGAATATCTCTTAAATGTGTGAGTATTTTCATATGGTCTAAAAGAACTTTTTACTCAGAAAGCAACGCTCTATCGATATACCAAATATGATTCATTTCTGTATATATAAATCGTTTTATATTTCACTGGTAAATACTTTGTGCCATATATGGAATTTATTTACCAGCTGGAAATGTACTTAAGCTAACAATCTTATAAATGTACATGTTAAAATATATGTTACAGAAAGAAAATACTATGAGTCCTTTAGATAAAAAAATACGATCAAAAGGAGAAGAAAAAATTTAAAAAAAACCAGTTCAATTACATTAATTACATTAATCTGACATGATACAAAATGTATAACTAAAAAAAAAACTAGTTAACTAAATTCTTAAAACATCCAAAAGCACCCACAAATTGCTCCGAACTCGTGCTATTTGCACAAAGTAAGAAATCTCCTGAACTCGCCTGTTATGTCGGAGAATCAAAATGTTATGATGCTGCGACGACTGCGGGTTGGTTTACCACGATGTATGAGTCTATGGAAGAATAATAGAGATTTACGTGTAAAAGTAGCATAAACTTAAACTGGGAAACATGCTCGAACCATCGAAGACCAAAAACGAATCTGACAGTTATTAAAGGCAACATTTAACCTATGCAAGCATACACGGTCTAACTTAGAATAGATTAAACTATCATGAGAGAAGTGTGGTAAAATCAGAGTCTTGGTCAGTTTGAGGTGCTTGCATTTATAATTTGAGCTGACAGCCATAGTATCCGTAAACCCTTTGCCAATCATAGCTGGAATATGATCGCAGTACGTCTATCTAGAGTTCATCTTTACACAATACTAAGGGGATGGATTCTAATACAGTACTGTGACATTGAGATTTTCGAAGGTTAAACGAAAGTTGGTTGAGTAGCGATCAATCATAAACTATGTCCAAATCATCATTTATCCGAGCCATACAGTGCTCCATAAGCTCAACAGCCTTGCTGTGGTATAATATCGAGAATGAAATTGAGTAAATCATTAATAAATATTCTAAACAATAAGACCTCTAGGACAGATCCTTGAGTACTCCATAGTGTAATGTTAACATATCAGAGGGCAAATCATTTATATACCTGCTGGGATCATCAAGAAGACATCCAGTCAAATTAGTTATTGAGGATTAGAAATTAAAAATTGAAGTAATTTTATGTAGTAGTATTTGAGGGTTAGGGTTTTTGAGATAACCAGCATAATAAGGACCCCGGCCTAACCTAATCATTATCCATGCTTCTTCTCAGATCCGACGTTACCTTCAACAGAGCTGTTTCACAATTACGATTCTATTGGAAACCGCATTGCTAACGTGATAATAAATTGATATCTAAAACACACGTCTGAATCTGATTACAAATCACCTTTTAGAAAACTTTGGAGAGAAAACATAGAATGCTAATGGGACGAAAGTCTGCGGTACTATTAAGCATTTTCTTCTTCGTCGGAAAAGGTAATACTGTACCAATTTCTATCTTGATGGAAAACAGACTGACAGGGAGAGGGTCCGTACTCGTCATAGCCGATTTCGTCCAAATTCACAGTATATGTTGGACTTGACTAGAAATAAAAGTGACACAAGTGGGAACTCCAGATGGCCAAAC
Source organism: Dioctria linearis (assembly GCA_963930735.1). Lineage (NCBI taxonomy): Eukaryota > Metazoa > Arthropoda > Insecta > Diptera > Asilidae > Dioctria > Dioctria linearis. The sequence goes on along the minus strand of OZ005740.1, from coordinate 338,317,918 downwards.
GAAACCGAAATAATGCATCATGTAGGCGGGTTAAAATTAACACTTTTCGTAAAACTTTGTTAATTGACATCTTGCGAGTATATTCGCAACATTTAAGCCACTTTCTTTTCGTCAAAATTATGTGTAACCGTTTATCTTTCATATACAGAAAACCAATAGTCATTACCACAATTAGTTTGGGAGCATTTTCCAAAATAAGATTGCAAGGTTTGTTAATGACTTTCAACTTATTTTAATTAACTGCATATACTATACAGCTTGCACAATTATCTCTCAGCAAAATTCCAACCGAATTTCAAAATTATTTTTGCTAAGTTCATTATGAGTTTTTATGCTTTTTTGAAACTAAATATTACGAGATTCTTATGGCAGCGGGTTACAGATTGGTAGCCCGTGGTGGGTTACTTATATATTATTATAATAAAAAAAATATTTTCCAGTGGTCCGGGTATTTATTTTATATTCTACCATCTGTGTAGAATAGTACACAATCTCAACAAAGTCGGGTGATAAATTCAGTGTCAAAAGGTAATTCATACACAACAATGAGAAAAAGTTTATCATTTCTCCAATTCGGGTGTTCTGAAGGAGGTGGGGTAAATATTATCCGATTTGCAAAACTCCTTTTGCTAGTTTTTTGTGATTTTTTGAGCATATTTACCCTCCGCTTCTGATTAAGCTGCGAAATTTAATTTTCGACGGCCAAAATTCTGTCTGAAAAATTAATTTCGAAATATTTTTCTAAAATTTATTGATTAATCCAATTTTTTGTTTTTTTTATGGATGCGCCTTTGCTAAGAAATTATCTGTACAAAATTTCAGGACGATCGGATGTCAATTACCTACGTAAAAAAAATTAAATCTATATAAATGTTGCATACCCACTTTTCGCCATCTACGGGCGATCTTCAAACACGCACGGAAATGTCACATCAAAAATCTACGTACCTCTTCTGTGGTTGGTATTTTACCCGAATAAATTTGGCATTTTCGTTCAAATTCTCTTGCAATTTAACGGCGACAATTTCCGCGAAAATTTGCGAATTTGAGCATTTTACAAGGTAAGCCTGCAAACCCCCGAGCTCCCCTACATTATGCATTATTTCGGTATCATTTGGTCATCTGCAGCTCCCACTTGCGTCACTTTCATTTCTAGTCAAGCCCTACTTATACTGTGAATTTGCACGAAATCGGTGATGACGAGTAGGAGCCCTCTACTTGTGAGTCAAACAAGAGTTAAATACATGCAGTATATGTTGTCCAATGCAAGGCATTATGATCTTTACAAACCTGGTTAGACGTTGACCGGTCCACCAGCATCCGATTTAATAGAAAACTGGGCCCCAATAACCTCATCATAGTCCATACAGTAAAAGGCAAACAATCTATTACGGATTTGCTCCGAGCTACTGATGGACACTGTATGATTATTTAAAACTAATTTATTTGAATGATTAGAAGCCAAAAATTGATTTAAATTATTGGGATTAAATTGATGACGCTGACTTTCTGTGCTATATATCTTGCCTGGCTGAGGTTTCTCGATACAATCTTTCGAGGAAGTTAAGGATCGAATTTAGAGTGAAAATAGTTGTACTTGGCAGAACGTATAGCAGCTGTCTCTCGCTTGCGTAAAATTATATAAAGGGAACACACAGTAATCGTTTATAGATCTTTAAATTGTCTGTATAAAATATTTACGTTCAGCTATGAGGGAGCCAATAGCTGGTGTCCATAGGAGCTTATTCCAACTCTCTTAATTCGCAGGGGTAGATATTTTTCGTATAAGTAGTTAATTAGATTTTTAAGTATTCTCAGTTTTTCATCCAGCCTAGATATTATCCTAAGGAAACAATGTGCACTATTGAATTAGATCAAATATACAAACCTAAATTTTTCATATCACGGTACGTGAAGCAGTTTGTTGGATTCACATGCCGAGGAGTGAAATCATGTCATGCACAACATATCATGATCAGGGAATCATAGAAGCATCGATTTGATTATGAAATAGAACTTTGCTTTCATCAGTTGTTAGAAAAAATTCAAGGAGTGAGTGATGGATTGGAAGTATTACAATATTTCGGTAGATTATTAATAACATTCAAATATATTGACTGTATTTAGTGTGTGAAGGTATCTGAGAGATCTGAATATTAATATTTTAAATACGCATTGAACCAACAAAGTTTTAAATGTATTCTAAACATAAGTCTTTTTTTTTACAAAGTATGTATCACGGAAAAAAACATATAAATAAAAAAACTCCTTTAAAATAAAATAACTTTCCATAAGAACATCGTACTTAAAGAATTAGATAATCATTAAATTTATTTTTCGTAAAACTCCACAAAACAATTGTTATTGTTATTAAAACATAAGGCTAAACAACACTTGCGCCAAGTGATATGTTTCACCTTACACGATCTGCATTCCACTAAGGAAGCTGATCAATTTGGACATGTCTTAACCCACATGGTGGTATACATAGGTGCCGTTGGTCCCTTAATATTATTTTCATTATGCTGTTGCAAGTCTTCTGGGTTTTGCATAATTAATGGGATCAATTTTACACAAGCTACGTAGCTAACTCCTGGTGTTCTTTTAGAAGAAGCCATAAATTAATTTCTCACAAATCAATAAAATGGTAAAACAGCCTCATGTACCATTTCTTGGATTTAATCGATATTCTGTTCCTTGCAATAAAGCCCACTTGAGGGCTATATTCACCTACAACAGCAGGGCATTTTATAATGATGTTCGATTTTGTTTTTCTGTTATATATTCTAACTGTTCCTTTGGGATCTGACCCTATGACATTTGATAGCATTTGCACGTATTTGTTATCATTCCATGTTAAGTTGGCGATTGCAATATTTTCATAGTTTGTTACGTATTTACTCGAAGTTCCTCTTAGTTCTGCCTTCCCGTACCAAAACAACATATATCTTGTTTGGCTAGAGCCAGTGGCGGATCCTTGGGGGTCATGGGGGCATGCCACCCCCCCCCTCACTTAAAAAAAATGAAGTAAAAAATATTTGATAAATTGAGTTATTTGAAAAATATATATCCTATTTTATAATTTTTTTATTTATACTATGATTCAACTTCAAAAAAAATTTTATTCTAAAACTTAAAAAAATCAAAATTTATTTCAATGAATATTATGCTTTGTATGTGATGTGTATGTATAGGTTTTTCCTAGAGTTTGAGTTTGGGACTCTAACTTTGGGTGATCCAAAACCCTTGAGAAACACTTCCCAAGCCACGAAACAGATTCCCTCATCAGAGCCCCAACATAGTCCTAACTCCTAACATTCTAAAATATTTGCAACATTCTTATGTATAACTACTGACATGTATAATATAGATTGACTACGTCCATAGAAATACACTCCAGAAAGTGGTCTGACTTCTATATAAGTACAAAGTACCAACTGAGAGAGAACTGTAAATAACAAATAAATAAGTGGGGTCGTCGAAATAAATGTTTTTAAATTAATTATTTGGGTTAATTAGTGATAAAAAGTGTTTTACCAACAATATATTCATAGATACTCAACAGAAATTCGAAAGGTTTTATTAAAATCACTTTTCATGGTTTTTTCAACGTTGGTACCGACGTAAGACCTATTTTTGACACACAAAATTGTACCCCCCATGAAATAGCATATCGACCAGTTCATATTATATATGCCAGTGTGTAAAACTGAGAAAAGTTTGGTTTGAATGACTCTTGCAGTTTGTACCCTAAACTAGAAACCATTCTATTCAAAAATTACTTTTTGGAAAAGAAATAAAAAAAATAACACATCATCCACACCGCTTAATGTGGAAACCTTCCTAGTACCTCAATACAGTACTGCGGTGGCTAAACTAAGCGACTTACTTGTGTTTTTGTATGTGTGCTCAATTCAATTTGTAAGATGACCCCCCTAATTTCAATACTAGATCCGCCACTGGCGTACAATTGGGATAAAGATGTATAAAAATTATCTCAATATATTTACATAGTTTCAGCTATGGGGAAATTTGCAGGCATAATCGAACCACAATATTGCTGCCAGCTCCTAAAGCTGCTTCTTTACGAAAACGTTTCAGGGGCTGTTTCAATTTTTATGCAAAATGGGATACAAGACATAGTCGGACAAAAAGTTTATATACCTATTTGTGAGTATTTAATGGCAATAACTGATTTAAATGATGACTAGCGCAAACTGACGCTCCTATAGGTATTATCAAAAATTTTCATTGGAGCAAATCGATTACTGGATGGAATTTAAAAGGTCTCGTGCTTTTGACTATAGTTCAAGACCTACCTTTTTGTTCCCCTAAAAACTTATACTTATTTGAAAATGTTGCCACAGATGACAATATTATAATTCCAATATATTTCAAGTGATCACAATTTTGAATTATAAATGGAACTGCAAAGTTTTTTGGCACTGAATTTAAATTGATATCTTCAAGAATTTTATTTAAAAGCTCGTCGTTAAAAGAAGAAGAATTGGTACGGAGTTTCCAGGTCTTGCATTTGTGTTGGCAGCTCTATAGATCATCAACTTGGGATCTTTGCTTATTTTCCCAAATAGGATTCTCTTGAAGTCTGTAATATCTCTCTTGCTTATATTGCCTACATTAAAAATGATTATGGGAACAGTCGTTCCTGTACTCTTTTCTACACTTAGGTACAGAATTCGAAATAGTCTACATGAACATTTGCTGGCAGGTGGTCTTCATCACTTCCAATCCATATCATTATAGGCATATTCAACAGCAAATATTATGGATATTTTGTTAATTTAATTAGTCGCCGTCATGTTGCCTTGAAAATTTTTAAATATCCTAGAAAGTGAAAAATTAAATCTATATGGTACAATGTAAATTTTCCGTATAAAAACGCGTCAAATTCGGTTAATAGTTTTTAATTATGACCAAATAAATAACTCTATAAATTCTAAAAAAAAAAAAACTTTCGACATATTTTTCCAAGTTTTAAACAGTAGGTATATGTAGTTCATTTTGAAATACTTAGCACTCTGTTCAACTACACAGCAAACATTCTCAGAAAAATTGCTATGTTGTTCATCCGAGCGGGAAAAATTGTCAGGCCTTCCAACTGAAGCCTTGTGGAAGCTATGTACTTTTTCTCAATTGCTTCCATGTTAGTCGCATTAAAGCTTGATGGAAGCGAACTCAGCGGAAAAAATTGACAGGCCTTCCAGTGGAAGCTTGGTGGAAGCTCTAGAAAAGCTTTTCCATTGCTTCTTTCTTGAGAATTGTTGGGAACTTTTCAATCTCGAAAATCCGACGTATTGCCCAAATTTTTCCCACATTTCCCATAGATCGAAAGCTGAAATTACCGCAAAAGTCCCACCATATACCTATACGCTTATTAATTTAAATTTAAATAAAAAATTGTACATTTTAATTGTACTGCTGTAAAAATGTGCATGAATGTATAAGCAGAAGATCTCGCACCAGACTATCCGTCCACAAACAAATAGATAAAACTCTTCTAAGAATTTCTAAAAGTCCAACAGACTAATTCAGACCCTTTGGTATAAAAATCTTCTAGGAAAATTTTGGTGATGAATTTTCCAACAAATTGTTCTACTGTAAAAATGTTTTCCCTTTTTCCCACAGAGATCATTTAGAGGGCAGAAATTCCCACTAAATGGGATTTTTTCCCATAAGTTCCCAACATTCTTGACATGTAATATTAAAAAGACTATAGGTGTCCAACGAAAAGCAATGCTTTTATGCCTTCTGAGTAGAGTTTCCGTTTGCATCCTGAGTTGCTTCCAATTCCCGCTGGGGTACTACCGTACTACTCAGAATCAACACCGTGAAAGTATTAGCAGCCATGCACAATATTCAGGATGAATTTCTAGAAAAATTGTCTGAGTAAACATATTTTTAGAAAGAAAACAAGAAAAAAGCCTGAAATTATTCAAAGTAATATTGAAAAAAATTATATTTGTGTAAATATTATATCAATCCACATGCACATGAACAATAACGTAAACAACGCAAATGTGGAAAAAATTTACGTCAAGAGAAATAGTTACCATCAACATAGAATCAACAGTTCTTCTAACATATATTTCTGACAATCTGAATCTATTTAACGAAATTCATTAAATACGCAGTACAGCCACAAAGTGCTTCACAGTACCTAAGTAATCTTCAGCAGCAAAATCGAAATGGATTTGATGATCCTTCCTCTCTTTGCAGTACTACTCGCTGTAGAAATCACCAGCAGAGAGGTTTCTAATATAAAGGGCGGGAAAATAGCAGGACGTGTAGTATTACGCAACTGGAAAAAGAATGTCCATGTAACTCCAGAATTTCCATACATGGCGGCACTTGAAATTCGAGGAACTTATATATGTGGCGCAACAATTATAAAAAAAGATATCGTGCTTACTGCAGGACATTGCGTCAAAGGAAAACCGGCCGTAGATTTTAGAGTTCGTGCAGGTACACATACAATGAGAGATAAAACAAGTAACAATGTTCAAAAACGTTACGTTAAAAAAAAATTATACACGAAAGATACGATATTGAGATAGCTAAAGACTATGACATAGCGATCTTGAAACTAAAGGAGATTTTCAGATTCAACGATTTTGTCCAATCAATCAAACTCGCAGAATCAAATCAAGTAGAAGGTTTTTAAGGCAGGCAGTTTTGAAGCTTCTGTCTAATCAGAAGTGTAATCGTAAGGATATTACTCTTACGAACAGTATGCTTTGTACAATTGATCATCATAAAGAATCTGGGACTTGCAATGGCGATTCAGGTAGTCATCTGGTAGCACATTGGTATAAAATTAATGAAAACTGTGTAGCGACTCAACTAGGCAGAAAAATTGGGGCAATCCTAGCTCAGTTGGTAAGAGCGCTGACTACCATGCTAGTGGTCGTGGGTTAAAATCCCACTTCGAAAGGGTCCTACGCCTTTTTCGTCCTACCTAGTTTCCTTTCGAGTTTTACAGCTTCTCCGATTTAGCAGGTTAAGCACAATGAGACTGCCATAGCCTCCTTTTCTGGGATCTTTCGACCTCTGCCACAAAATAAATAAAAAGAGCATAAAAATAAATGCTTTAAGTTACTACAGGCGAACTGTATAATTTTATTTATTCATTCATCATTTATTCATTCTGGATATATTCCAGTTCGAAGTCATCGAATGCTCTCAAAAGGTCGTGAATATAGCAATAACACTTTGGTCATGAAACCTATGCCCAAAAGTAGCTTCGACAAATTATAATTCATCGACTTACATTTCTGTGATAATTATGATATTTGTACATCTGATAAGATTGATCATCTAAACATAAAGCTCCTCGATTTAGTAGCACCTTTTTAAATGAGTGTCTCTATTGACGAAGTTATATGATATCCCGTACTTTGGTATGACAAAAAATTCGTTCGAAATAGGCCCGTTCGTGGGTTGCAGCTTGCAGCTAATCATCTTGGTTATTGTCTAAAGTTCGAAGATTTATCAACGAAAATTTGAATATCGGGTAAACTAATTCGCCTAAAAAATTCGCAAAAATAATGATTAAACGATTTTCTTTTTTTTCCGATGATTCCTATTCCAGTCGTGACTTAGAAAAATCAAAACTATTGATGTTTAGATACATACGGTGGCACAGGTCCATTGAGGGAGAATAGATTAAAAATTATTAGTTATTACGGATAAGAAATCTTTTGATAAAAACAATACAGGAACTGATGACTCATTTATTGGTCCCAATATTTATAATTAATACTAACGCATTCGAAAACCATCAAATTTGTATCCAAGCTATAAACTCGTATATCTTAGATAGAACCAATAATTACAAGTTAGACTCACTGGAGTTTCGATGACAAGTTGATCTCAAACTTATATCTCAATGTGGTAATCATTCCAGTAATTCTAGACATTAAAAGCGAACAGAAGCATACAATTCATCGGATCACGTACTTATTATTACTACGCCAGAGAGATGAGTTGGCTATCAGATCCGCTTGAGTTAAACAGTAGGTATACCCTATCATAGATTTTCTCCACTAATACTAATAACAAAAATAAATAAGCACGCAGGTCATTTTTGGTATCACAATAATAATAATATAATAATATGTGAATTTCCGGTGAATGACACTATAAGACTGACAATCTTTTGCATTAGTATCTATTGAATAGACGGGCAAATCAAAATTCAAATGAAAATAAAAAGCATAACCAAAATCAAGACTAATATCGAAATCAAAATTTAAAATATATATATATATATATACGAGTATATATACATATATAAAGTAAGAATTAAAACTAAAATTAAAAACAAAATTAAAACTAAAATTAAAATCAAAATTAAAATTAATAAATTAAAATTAGAAACAAAATCAAAAATTCAAAAACTAAATCAAAACTAAATTAGCAAATTAAAATTAAAAACAAAAGCAAAAATTAAAATGGAGGAGAAAAAATAAAAGCAATAAAAGATAACCAATGTGTTTGTGTGAGCCGCCGACAAAAGAACGCTACTCTAGGAGCCCAATAAGAAGCTGTGAATCAATTTGGGCACTGAATGATACTAGACAGGTCGTGCCAAGGATCACTTCCCTGAACGATGTATGAATCCTCAAAGACTGATGTTTTGAATCGAGGTATTAAAAGCTTACGCCTTCTGGCAGAGTTAAGAGGCCGGATCGAGTTAGCCAGATATGTAGGTTTAGCTGTAGTAATAAGCTTGTACATAAAAAAGAACACTCTCCGCTTCAGATATACTTCCAGCGGTCATCCAAGCAGAGCAAACATGAGATGAGATACATAGTCAAACCTAGGCAATTGAATGCGACATTTAATTTTCTAGTGCCGCTTGAATCCAACTTCGAAAAAACTATACAACCATATGTAAAGTACTGAAGGACTAAAGTCTTTATTAGATGACAACGCCATTGGGCGACAGAAAGCTCGCCTATAGCCATAAGCGACGAAGAATTCACCAAATCTTGGAAAGGCACCTCAATATGGTCGGAACATTTCATATTCGAATTAAGTGTAGTGTCCACATTACGGATCTTGTTCACGTACGAAATACAATCACAATCCACAGTGACAGCTGGTAATTCCGAAGAGTCCATCGAACCAGTTGAAAGGCAATTCATTGAGACTTATTAGGATTGATTTTAGTATTATGTACAAATGCCCACTTACCAATTACGAGTAAATTCCTGTTGATCTTAACCACACAGTCTTCCATCAACCCTATGGGACGACTGAGATACATTTGAATGTCATCAGCATAAATGTGAATATTAACGTTATGAGTTTACAAGCAAGTCGATGATATATACATAAGATTAAGAGTAAAGGCCCCCCAAGAATAGATCCCTGTGAAACTCCACAGGCTAAGGGAAGAAAATGCGAAAAATTTTCCTCACACAGGCTTCCACGCTGTAATCTACCGGACAGGAAGTTATTAATTAAAAGAGTTGCCCCATATGAAAAATGAAAATTATTCTGTAGGTTGCTCAGTAATTTTTTATGTGAAACGCTGTCAAAAGCTGTCGAATAATCAAGGAGAGTTAAAATAGCGATTTCTCTGTTATCGAGAGGTGACCGAGTGTCAAATTCACTTATGCTAAACTTGCCAATACAGCAACTCTTCCAGCACTTTGGAAAGAAAACAAAGCAGGCTGTTATGCTTGTAATCCCCAGGACGGAGACATGTCCTTTTTTTCGGAATGGGAGCTACATTAGAATTCTTCCAGGACATAGGAAACTGACTTAGAGATACAGGTATTAAAGACATGCAGTAGATCAATAATACTTAGATACAATTCATATTCATTAAAACAAAAATAAAAATTTTGTGTGGATCAGAGACAAGATACAAGTCCAAAAGGGAAGGATTGGGAGAGTTTTAATAAGTGGGATAAGAGTTAACGGGGCTCACAACTAATTATTCAAAAAACTGTATGAATTATGGCAAAATAAATTATCAGAGAACAAAGGGATTAAGAGTGTGTTCTACACATAAAAAATCTAATTCTCTAACTGGCATAAATACTTTCCAACAATTTAAGATTAGTTCGTATTCAGGTTAGGCAATTTGTAAACCGAAAAATAAATATTTATTATGTAAAGTTATTTGTTATCTATGACTACATACATAGATATTCTTCCTGGGGCGAATTATGTTCACAATCAGTAAAACAGCTCTAATACTGTCGTCATATTTGGAACAGAGTAATAAAATAGCATAAAACTTGTACCAATTGCCAGCTAATAGCCTCTGGTGTATTACGCGTACAGGAGGCGTGTGATTAATCAAAATGTCGCAATTTATAACTTATTTCATATACGAAAATCGACAAAATGTGACGTGTAAAACGAACCTCATTCTAATCTTTATTCCCGCCTTGTTATTATTAATAAATTACCATCATGTAACTCCATATTTTATTTACTTCCACCCAACTGTAAATTGGTTCTAATGTGGCCCAAAGCCAATAAAACGAGATCGTTAGTGTTTTACCAGGCGGTCGAAACAGTTGTACCTCATAATTCAGAACCATTTCAATTACAATCGTTTGCTTGCTTTTCTCTGCACATGCAAATAATGACTAAAGCGCGCGCGCGTGTGTGTTTTACTTTCTAAGAAAAAAGCATTTAGCAAACATATTTCTGTGATTAAACGGAAATATCCCATAAAGCCCAAGGTAAATAGATTACAGCGCAACTGCCAACTGACATTGTAAAAGTATATCAGCAGTTGCCATTTTTCAGGTTTTACTGTAACGATAATTCAGAGACATTGTAGGCATTTATGTAGATCAATGACTGCCGCCTGTGTTTGCCCGAACCAGTCACTTTAAATTAAGGAAATAACAAGGAATTGTGCTTCAAACGGTTCTTGCTTTGCACCGTACAGTACATTACAGGGCGATACGAATGGTATTGTTCACCAGATAACGTTGAACTACTGAAACAATCATTTACCCATGGAATTGAGATACATCTGTGCGCTATCAGATGCCAAGTTTGTATATAATAACGGATTGTTGAGGAGGTGTTTACCATATTAACTCGGGCCTAACAGCGTTCACATCGTGTCTAACACAGGTAATACTACAAGCGAGGCAATTTACGGGAATGTTTGGCCGATGCAAATATTTCTCCTTTCAATTAAGGCAATATTTGCATTGCATTAACGTGGTAATCAGTTGAAATGATCTCCTCCAAGAGTCCAGTGCGCACCGAGCGAGTAGTGATCGCACAGAAACTTTCGAGAAAGAATAGGTAACCTCATCAGAGGTACACAGACAGATGCAGACTCGCAATGGAATGGAAAAGTTTTTACAGCAAAGATCTGCACGAAACAATGAACATGAGAACCAGGACTGGAGGGCATGAATTAAATGACTCGAAAGGAACAAGCGGGCGAATTTAGGTTGTTTTCTTCTACTTCGTTGGTCTCTTGGTTGTTTTGCCTCTTGAAATCGAGATCCCTTGAGATGATAAATTAGGAAATTATACAAAGCACATGCTATTTACCTGTGTTGCGGTCCATGATGCGGATAACCTGAGTAACCGTATGTTTACATGATGGTCAAGTAAGTAGTATAAGACCTGTCTCGGAAAGGAGCAGGTATGAATATGGGAGGTTCCCATCCATATCCATGCCTAGGGATTTATTGGACTCAGCTTTCAGATTTGGGCTCGTACATGTTTTATCAAATCTAAATTGTTTATGTACGTGACTTCTGGTGAGATCTCCTCTTGAACTGATTCTGTGACTTTCCAAGACAATTGTTGTGAACTTTGTACAGAGAAATACGTTTTGCAGTGCATCTCATCACGATTTTGTATATACATCGAGTATTTTGCTTTATGTTTTATCTTTGTAAGGTTTAATGGATAAAAATTTATTTTCGTTTTCTTCAAAAGAGGTCGCTGCCTTTCGATTGCACAGCTTTATCTTGAAGATTAAGTTAGTGCGATGCTATATGAATGTTTTGAGAGTGTGCATAGAACTATCCCCTGCCTGGGACTCTCTTTTGTGTTATGGGTGTGGGTGTTTTTTTGAAAATTGTCCAATTATTCTTCATACATATTTACTAATTTATTGAGGATTGTACAGAATTGCAAACATTTGTATAAAAGTGAAATGCTACACACATAAATTTTGTTTGTACCTACGGATGAAGTTAGTATAGTTATGCCAAAATTCATAAACTACTTTTTTACTTAATAGTGTCTCGTGTAAGCAGACCAAACCTTTTAAAGATCGAGTACTAATTTCGTTTTTTTTGCACTTAGATCTTATGTCACGGATGAAAATCTGTCAGTTTTTGCCGTCGTCTAGACTGGCTCACTGGGCGTTTGGTTCGCTTAGCAAAACTCACTATATTGGGTAACGTTGCATTTTGTAACTTCCACAGCTACAGATTGGAGAGTCGTGTCTTCCCATTGTACGAAATTAATAATGTAAGTATCTACTACCAATTTGGTACTAAATACTCATTTTAGTAGTTGTCCTATGGGGATATTGGCTCACTTTTTGTTCTAGAAATCAACCAAAATTCATGTAGGCTCTGGCTCACCTTTTATAGAAATCGGTCAGTTCTGGCGAACTTTTTGAACGGTGTCTGGTCTCAGAAGCTACAATTTGGTCTAAAATGAATATGGTCTAATTCTGGCGTCGGAATGACTGACCACTTTTTCTCTACTTATAAATAAATTTCAGTGCATACTATTTAGCTAAAATGTTTTTAATCTCGCGCATATCTCTCTTGTAACGACGCTAAATAGACCATCCTGCCTTTCATGAGACAGGTCAAGAATCTGAGAATTCTTAGACAGGAGACTGAAGTGCTGCGGTTATGTCAAGGATTTAATGGGCAAAGTATACGCTGGGCTCCGTAGGCTCTGGTTGTCCGCTAGTATAACCTTCGTTTAAAATTAGTCAAAACTTTTCTATTACCGTATTTTACTTATGGCAGTATACTTTTCCCCAAACTTGACTCACTTTGTGCAAGACGAATTGAAGTTGTGTTCAACGACTGCATTAGGTTTATTTATGGACTGCGTCGTTTGGATCATGTGAGTGCGTACAAATTGAACTTATTGGGATGTCCAATTGATCTATACATAAAGTTATTTTTCTTTATGAGCTAATGCAAACAAAGGAGCCCGATAATCTGTACTGTCGAATATGATTTCTCCAATCAACTAGACATAATAATTTACTGTTAATGCGCTGTAATAAAATAATAACTTAAGAATTCTTTCTTCGTTCAAATCGTACGTATTTAGAATACTTTGCCTTGTAGCGTTCATTGCCTTTTCCTTAATATATGTATAAATAAGGTTAAATTGATTTAAGTTAAGATAATTAACAATGAATTATTATTATTAAATACTAATTGTACTTTCGATAATTTGTCAAACGAATTTATATTTTGTACAATATAAGATGTAATTCTTGCGTACTTCTCATGAATATATAAATATTATTAATTCTTAAATAACTTTGCGAAAGGGATTTTATTCAAAATACATAGTTCTCACGTTTGGTATGTGATCAAGTATTTCAAAAATGTAGCCAATTCCATTATTTCCTGGAGCAACATCTCAATTTAAAATTGGAAGCGCGACCTTTCGAATATAACCTTTAAATTAGTCAATTTACCTCCAAATGATCATATATTTTGCTTAACGTAGGAAGTCATGGTTTAGGTCTATAGATGTAGACCTAGTTGGCTGGTTAATTCCGCTTTTTATTTGGTATTATATACGCTCTTTTCCATTTTTCGAAAATACCCTATGTTATAGCTGGTTGAAAGGGACTAAAGCCCAAAAATCTTTTATAGTTTTCCTAACAAGGTAATTTGGAATTTGGTTCGGTTCTGTGTTTTTTTGTTTTGTTTCTAGTGCGTTTGATTATTTCCTGGATGTCTTTTGGTGCTACTAGTTCTCCATTGCTTTCAGAGATGTGCTCGTTGATGAGTACGTCGATAAATGTTGGTGGTATGTCGATAAATGTTTGCAGTGAATATTGAGTGTTGTTGAATGCTGCTTCAATTTCCCTCTCTATGTGTATCATGTTGAGGCTCTGCAATGGGTTTTGTTTAGATGTCTTCCAATGGCATACATTTTTTCTTTTTCATTTGTTAGGAAATCTTCCTGATTGTTCGGGTCGACTAATCTCGACAATTTTGATGTATTATTTATTTCCGTGTTTCGATCCATCCTTATAATTGAAAGTTTCCTTTCTCAGTATAATTTATGGTGTTAATTATTGAAGTTGGGAGAGGGATATTTCCTCTTGCTCGTAGGATCGTTTTAGGTACGCTACTTTCTATAGCTGCTTTTATTGCTTCCTCTAACTTATCTATGGAGTCGTCAGCCTCGTGTTTGGTTATGTTCCTATTGGTTGGTAGGTTAATGTTGGCGAAAGAATTGTTTAATATTCCATTTAATACGGGAATGTTATTTCGGTAGTAGTTATATAAAGTTCTTGGTTGTTCGTAGGATTAGTTCTATTGCATTGCGGGGTGAGCCATAATCTAGGGTTTTTAATTTATAAACATAGTTAGGATGGTATTCAGATTGTTAGATATAATGAATATATCTAGTTATGAGAGGCTCGCGAGCAGTTATATGCTTGATAGAACGATGATTCTACTCCGAGGTTGTAGTCCAGTGAGGTATCCATGATCCATCTATATAATGTTATTCCGGCCTGGTTATTAGCTACTGCCTTGATATTCCAGACGTGATATTTTGCGTTGTAGTCTGTAGAATAAACAAGGACTTGTTCTACCGTAGGCTTCTTAAGTTCCTAGTACATACGGATGCGTCCATTCTCTTTCATAAACATGAATTTCGCACATTCCGAAGATCTTACTAAAACAGAGCCGTCAGTCATTGCAACAATTTTAATAAACATAAACTAAATAAACAAGTCATTTTTCCAAATTTTTTCAAATTCAATCCGCTAGGGGAAACACGATTCCTAGTTTTTCGATTCTATGGATATTTTAATGGTCTCCTAGGACTCAATGAACTTACCACATTAGGTGCAAAAGTCGATCTGGCGAACCAAATCCCAATACCTCGAAATTCAATCATATTCGTTTATATTTCAAATCCAACTAAATGTATATTTACAATGAATGTATCAAACGGAGATATGTATATAGAAAATCTAGTATTAAGACCCGAATTATCCGTCTCAGAAGGAATATAGCAAAGGATTGATTTACTAAGTAGTAGAGTTTATCAATCATTCCGATAAAGGACAACTGTTCTTATAAATAAGTTCATTGTTTAGTATGAAGACTGCGACCCAATTATAGAATCTGATGATGATCTAAATGTAGAAAAGAAGAATTCAATATAGGGCAAGTGTGCCAATCCGCGTCCACTACCCAATTTTTAAGTAGTTATATTTCAAATAAATATAATATTGTTTCAAAATTTAAGTTTGTTTTCGGACTAACCACATAAATTTTAGTGGCTGCGAATTGGATCAGTGATTACTTATTATGGGCCAGTTTCCGTGTACCTGACCTCTGCTGGTAATTGCACATTAGAGCTGCATTTTTTACCTTGCCTCAATTTGCGTACAAGCAGTACCTTATTAATTAGATTGATTTAATGCATGTAAGGAAATATGGAAGGATGTACATACTGCTACAACACTAAATGAAGCATTGTCGGACATTTGAAATGGAAAATTTTCTATTAGAGCAGCTAGCATAAAATAAAATATTCCAAAAACGTCATTGCAGGATGAATTATCTGTAAAGCATTTTAAAGGCATAGGAAATTCTCTATTTTAACCAAATGTGGGAACTTAATGTTATGATATGTTTATAAACACAGTTCAAAAAATTGAGCAAGACGATGGCACGACTATAATCTTCAAAAATGGCCGATCGGGTGAGAATGGTATAGGTAATATTTCCTGAAATGCAATCTAGAGCTTGTAGATCGAATTCTCAAAGGCCTAACTGAAGCCAGAGATGCGGTGCTTTCTGAAGAAGGTTATTCGGAAATGGCTTAATGAGCTGCAAAATTATATAAACGAGGTGAATACAGGAGACATATTTGAAGAAACAATTGCTTTCTCCTATGTACGATCACCTAAGGGTTTAGTCAATATCAATGCTAGAAAACTGGGTTTTAGTTTATAGTGTACCATGTACAAACAAAGTGAAAAAAAAGTTTTGTCAATACGAATTCTCCTCATAATTGAGTGCATTGTACCTACTGAATAATCACATTACACATCGATCACCTAACGGTTGGTGCATCTATCGATGCAAACGATTTTATCTGGTCCCAGCGCCGTGCTGTAACTTTTGGGGGCCCTGTGCAGACACTAAAAAATTTTTTTTTTAAAAATCATTGAATTCATTTTTATTGATCTTAATAATACAAAAAAATTATAAAGTAATTTTTCTAGCTCTTTTACTGGCAAATTCATCAATTATATCATTGAAATCAATTGTTCTGGCTGTTGCATTTTCTATCGACAGTATTGCTAAACCAGAAAGTCTTTCCTGTGACATTGTAGACCGTAGATAATTTTCAATTAATTTTAGTTTTGAAAACGATCGTTCACAATGAGCAACGGTGATAGGTATTGTTAATATTATTCGAAATACGATACATACATTTGGATATAATTCTTCCAAATTCCTTTCTAAAATGAATTCCAAATTTTCCATAATAGTAAAATTATCTTCTAAAATATATTTTAAAATTGAAAGTTCATTTTTAAATTCCACCTCTTCAATATCGCCTTCCAAGTGTTTGACCAGCTTTGTACAATTAGTATTGAATTCATTTGTATTCATAGTTTTTAGCTTCTTATTATCGAAAAGAAAACCAAAAATTTCATCTAAAGAATTATACGATTCAAATCGTTCTTGCAATGAATCCTTCACAACATCGATTAATTTATTAAAATAAGATTGTTTAAATTTATCTTCAGCAGTTAGATGGTTACACTCATCATCAATTTCAGGAATGATCTCACATATATCAATATCATCACAGCATTCAATTGGTTCAATTTCTTCTTCTGGTGGTTCAATTTCTTCATTTCGTATATCATCTGTACTAATAACATCTACATCGTCATATTTATCATTTGCTATATTTTTATGGTCTGTATAATAACAATAGTCAGCCAATCTTTTGGGTTTATGTACTCTCCGTTTTGGTAATGGTAAACTAGGTTCTGCTGAGTTATCAAGACAGTCGTTGTTTCTACTTGTTAATATTTGAGTATCATGAAAAGGCCGTTCAGTGAACTTTGCTATTACATTTATTTTTACCGATGATTCTCCTGCTTCTTTTATAATCTCTTCGAAATTGTTTTTGAAATCATCAAGCGATAATAGCATAGCCCTTGTATGTTGTAATGCAATATTAATTGCCATATCTTTTCGTTGAAGCAGTTGGCTGAAAATGTGAAGCTTTGATAACAAGTGATACCAAATTGTTGTCAATACAATAAATTCATAAGAATTTATTTGTTTTATTAAAGATACAGCTAGAGTTTTACAATCTGGGTAGCTATTTTTAAGTTCATCTAGCGCAAGACTAATTTCTTTAATCTGGTATTTCACAGCTTTTATACTTTTAAAGCGATATTCCCATCGAGTATCGCTGGGCGCCTTCAGATTAATTTTTAAATATTTTACTTGAATAGCCCATCGCTTTGTTGATGCAGCAAAAATCTTATATAAATTATTTAATGTAGTGAAATAATTCTGACTTTTAATAGTGTTTTTAACACTATCTCCTATCACTAAATTGATATTGTGTCCACCACACGGCGTATACCATGCTTTGTTGTTGATTTCTAAAATTCGACTTTTCACTCCCTTATATTCGCCTTTCATATTGCTTGCGTTATCATACGACTGACCACGGCAATCAGCAATTTTAATTCCTAATCCATTTAATTCCTCAATAAGGACGTTTGCTAAATTTTCTCCAGTCGATGACATTATATTTACAAAGCTTAAGAAACTTTCTTGAACACTTGGCTTTTGGTGCGCTATTTTAACATACCGAATAATTATGGACAACTGGTCTTTTTTGCGAAAATCCGGTGTAGAATCTATCAGTACGGAAAAGTACTTTGATGATTTAATATTACTTACTATTATATGTAAAACTCTAGAAGCTAGTTGTAAAATAATTTCGTTTTGAATTTTCGGGGAAAAATATGATGTAACTCTTTTTTCCGTTTCAGTTATTGATTTTAAATGCACTTTTAGTTCTGGAACAAAATCAGAAAGCAATTCAATTACTCCCAAAAAATTACCATTATTTGGTTCAAAAAGTTTTTCGTTGCTGCCCCTAAAAGCTAAATTTCGTTCACTTAAAAACAATACCGCTTTTACGATACATTTCAAAATTATTCGCCATCTTCGTTTTTCTTTATTGAACACATCTTCATTGAGATGGTCTCTTCCTGTTCTACGTTTAATGTTAAATTCTAGAATTCGCCATTTATACGCTGATTCAAGATGTTCCTTTGATGATTCATGTTCAGATAACCGTATTCCTGTATGTGCATAGTCAGAAAATCCACTCGAAGTTAAGCTTATTTTTATCGATGAAAACAAACGACAACAAAAGCAGAAAATGTTTCCTGTTGAGTTAGAATATAAAAGCCATTTTCTTAATTCTTTTTCACCATTTTTCATTTGTCGATAAAAAAAAGTGTCACTGAAACATCTTCCTTGAGGATTTCTTTTATAATGGATACCTTTAATGCTTTTTGGTGACTGCTCGACCAAAAACATCCGTTGTTTGTTGTCGATTTCAACAGGCCAAGTTGCAGGGTCTAATATATCATATTTGAATTTGGCAGATAAACTACTGCTCTCTATTTGTGGATTATTACTAATTTCTGTAATATTATCAGATAAAATATCGTCAATATTTACGCTATTAGCTCCTGATTCATCATCTACATTCTCGTTATGGTTATCAATATTTTGAAGTTGTGGCTCATTGACATTTTCTTCCACTTCCACATTATTGTTTTCAAGTTGAGTTATACTATTTGAATTACATATTTCAATTAAATTACTGTTCGAAATGAATGAACTTTCGCCACGTTTAAAAAATTTATCCAATGATCCAGCAATGCTACTTAATTCTGCTGCTTTTCGGATCTGTTTTGCTCTTTTTTGTGCACCGCTTTCATAAGATCTTTTCGACATTTCTTATTGGAGTAAAAAATGTTACAAGAAACAGTTTAAAAAATAAATATATTGAAAAAACAACTGAGACTATATTACCTGACACCTGATGTTTTAATATTAATGGTAGACACAAAATTCTGTTGATATTTCTGTTAATAACTTTGAAATTATAGTACTTTTCACTAATAGGACAATATAAAAACACAGAAGAAAACAATTTGAAGCAAAAAAAAATAACTGAATTGTTAGATATATTTGTTTCAAATTAAATCGTAGCCAACTAGATCTGTTTGAAAGTTAAACGAATTTTGAATTTTCAGCATTTTCTTTTCTTTCAATTCGTGATATTTTTTTGCTATTAGAGAAGTTTTTTCTAATGTACTTAATATTTGGGGGCCCCTCAAACATAGGGGGCCCAGTGCGGTTGCACTTGTTGCACTGGCTATAGTACGGCGCTGTCTGGTCCAGTCGATCATGGCAATATTATAGTTGAAATTAGTCTGCAATAAAGTCTCGACCATTGAAGGTGCCTTTTTTAACTCGTGTCGTGTTGTTTTGTGTTTTTACGTAAAGTCCTAATGCTAATTCCTACAAGTTCATTTTGAGTTACGCAGGATGTGAATATATCGTGAATGGGGTAAATATATGGTTCATTAATGAACAAATTCAAAAACATGTGAACATTTTTGTTGACGGTTACGAGTCTCATTTAACATTGGAGCTAAGCGCGTTTTTAAACGCAAACGGGATAACACAATAGGCGCATCCTCCGAGCACAACACATATTCTACATCCAGCAGATCTTAACGTTTTCAATTAATGCACCCAAACGGAAGTGGTTAAGTGATGATGTTTCAAAGAGATGAGACACACTTGGATTTTAAGCGCATTAAATTTAACACGATATTGTCAAAATGTCATTGTTATTGAATTATCTGCTCATGGATACTCATTTGAAACATGCGGCATTCCCTCCGTAAGAGTCTCAAAGGAGTAAAGTAAGCGAAAACAAGGTACTGTTATCAGCAAAACTATCGATGGGATTAAAAGTAAGGGAAAACAGATCATTATAATGAAAATTAAGAGAAAAGACGGAGAAATAACTGGCATTTATAGTTTGAGGTACAAATGCAGCGCCAGCTAATACAACCCATATTAGGCCACTTTCAATCCATACTAGGATAGGAGGGGGAGACCAAGAGTTTTATGTTTGGCTAAAAAGTATGTTGAGCTAAATAATAACTTTAAGGCAGAAGTTTGCTTATTATTTTAATTTATAAAACGTTGAATTTCATTATGTTCTATAATTCCTTCTTGACTTTTCCTTTTTAATATAATAAAATTTGAAATGTGCTGTTATCTAAAACAACTCAATTTAAATTGAATGAGTTTTAATTTGAATAATGTTGTGTTACTGTGAATTTTATCAGAACTTTTTAATTAATGGTTCTTAAATGCAGGAATAACGCCTCACAGACCGCGTAAAATACGCAAACACTTCTAACTTTTAAAGTGAAAGAGATAAAAAGATGAACTTCTAAGAACTTTCCTAGATCTTTTAATAATTAGTATTGCACCTGTCGGATGTCAGAGTGCACTTTTGCTACTGGATTTGCAGTGAGTAGGTCGTCCCCGGATTAGAAAAATGTCGAGTGACAAGGTTCTGTTGTACCCAATGTAAAAAATTCATTCGTATGGATTACCGTGTATTATTATGTGTCGATTGCTCAAAATAACTATTCTGATCATTTTCATTTTAGAAAATTAATGATTATTGAACAACTTTTCAGATTTAAAGTGTGTTTTATTGGTCCTTTTATTCTATAAAACAAAACTCATCAAATCAGTAGGAAGTTAATGCTTTCCTGCCTGCCTAGTTGTGATATAAGAAAACAAATACCGGGATTCAAACTAAGACAACAAATTGATTGTATGGTATATAGTGTAAGATATTGAAACAATTAATACATCCACCCTGACAACTAAACAATCCCGCAAGACGACAAACAGAATTTGTTCGGAACGTCTACAGCCACCAATTATCCGCATGAAATCTGAAGAAATATGGTCTATTTCAATTCAAAGAAATAAATCAATTCTTTTCTGCATTGAAAACAATTTATAAAGGCCTGAGATAAATATCCGCGCTGATGTACCTAGACCTATACGCTTATAAAAAAATTTATCAAACAAGCCCAAGCAACCAAATCAATCCAACTTCCTCGAAGCCGAGACTGTCCAGACAGATTTAAATTTGAAGAAAGAAATGAATTTTTGCATATAGGTATTGAAAAAATTTTTTGGTTCGTACCCATGATATCGAGATCAGTGAGTTAATGAGGTTTGCTATGAGCTCTTCCATACATCACTTTCTTAGTACTACTGTCGATAACACTGTGTATTTCTTGTCTGTGGTCGTATTACAGTTTTTATAACCTTTTTAGTCTGGACGCAAATTGGTCTTTGAGTGAACGAAAAAAGTATGTTCAGGGACTCAAGAGTCAATTACCCCTCCCCTCCACAGAGTGGAAAAATCGAAGTTCGGGCTTCGTCTGCCGCCCCGCAATTAAGCTCCACACCCAATCGCCCTAGGTTTGGGAGCACCCGAGAGTCCAAATAAAGCAGATACGATAAATACAAAAATACGCACAGTATAAACGGATCACAAATTCAATTCAATTCAATTCAATTAATTTTATTAGGAGGTTGTACAACAAGATAATATAATCTTTTTCTGTACTATACTAAAGAGGAAATAGCTATATCATACCAAGAACGGAAAATAAACAATAGCAATATATAATTTTAAATTCAATTAAAAGCAAAAAAAAAAAACAAAAAAATACGTAAGTTAAAAGTATAAGTTATAATTATAGTTATATGTTAAGATAATTAAGCAAATATAGAGAAAAGTGAAGAAAAAAGAAGTTATTTAGAAAGTAATTAAATTGCATTCACACACGTAGCACGACTGCTGGAAACCAGACCCGAAAAACCACAATATCAACCATAAAATGGAAAACACTAAAAAAAAGCCTCTTGAAAACTCTCGCATCACTCGTCCTCTGAATAACCGCTGGAATTGAGTTCCAAGTACGTACAACTTGAACAAAGTAGGAGTTTTCATAGACGGAATATCTATGACGCGGAATGGAGATGTTTACGTTTGTTGAAGAATGCATGAAGGTCAGTTCGTCATTGAAATATGATGGCTATTTTGTAAATTAACTTGTGTAGAAATATAATTTGTTTTCGGATGAGCATCGTATTTAAGGAGCAGCCAGACAAAGCATATCGAACAGGTGAGATCTGGTCATAACGTCTCATCCCAAATATAAATCTCGTGCAGTCATTAAAAGCTACATTACTTAACTTACGAGCGCATGTGGAATCTAAATGCCGGAATATTAAACAACTCGCTGTAAAATAAGGTTGGAGTAAAGTAAATTTTAGAAACGGTGCTATTAACTTGGTCACAGCAACTCATAGAAGCGTTAAGAAGAACTCCAAGACTCTTAACTGCGTTGACATGCGTCAAATTGACAGAGTTTAGAGTAATAGTGGGGATGTCGGTTGTGTCCAAGCTCTGTCTGTAGATTGCCATTGCATGAGATTTATTGGGATTTAAAACTAACAGATTGTCCTCTGCCCACCTGCCAACTCTAGGCAGATCAGAGTTTATGCGATCGACACAATCTTCAGTGAGACCTA
Organism: Dioctria linearis; assembly: GCA_963930735.1. Classification (NCBI taxonomy): domain Eukaryota; kingdom Metazoa; phylum Arthropoda; class Insecta; order Diptera; family Asilidae; genus Dioctria; species Dioctria linearis. The sequence goes on along the minus strand of OZ005740.1, from coordinate 338,294,966 downwards.
TAGTCCGACTGAAGTATAGTTGAACATCATCGGCGTAGAGATGTATATTACTATACTGACTGTTTTCAGGGAGGAGGTTATATAAATGCTGAAAAGAAGGGGACCAAGTATGGAACCCTGCGGTACCCCCGAAGACAATGGTAGTAAACTAGACCAGTGATCAACGACACCCACTTTTTCATATCTCTCAGTGAGAAAGTTGGAAAGTAAAAGTACGGCTGAGGAAGCAAAATTGAAATTAGTCCAAAGTTTTGACAGAAGCCTAGTATGTGATGCACGCTATCAAAGGCCTTGGATAAGTCCAATAAGGTTAACACGGTCAATCAATTTTTGTCCAGATATTTACGGATATCACTTTCAAAAGAGCAGTCTCACAGCTGTAGGAAGGTCGAAAACCTGACTGGGTTAAGAGATTGTTGGTGTCTAAGTATTCCAGGATCCGCGAGTACAGCAACTTCTCGAGAGCCTTGGACAGAAAACATAGCATACTTATTGGTCTATAGTCATTTGGGCTTTCGGGGACTTTAATTTAGCTATAGGTAACACATTCGCAATTTTCCATGATGCTGGAAACTCGGAAGTGTTGAAAATGTTAAGAATGGGAGAGACAATCCACGGAAGAATAAGTTTTAGAAATTTAGGAGATATTTTATCCGGGCCTATAGCATCTGATTTTATGGAGGTAATAGCGTGTATAACTTCTTCAGCAGAGATGCAGCGAAAACTGAATCCTTCACTCTGATCTACCGATTAGTTCCTCCGGAGTAAGGTCACATCTAGGTTTTTCATTACCAAAAATGCCTACATTCTTTAGATTACCCTATATATTACAATCGAATTTCGAGCTGTAATACCTACGCTTAGCTGCACGGATCTTGGAATTAACCTTATTTCTTGTCGCTCTAAAGCAATTGTGGCTATCCGTAGTTCTAAGACGTAAGTAAATATCTACGGTACATATACTCACGCTCAGTTATTAAAACTTTGATTTGACCTGAGAACCAAGGGCAACCACCCAGTTTAACAGTTCTAGTTCTTAAGGGAATATATGTATTTGTCAAACAGGTAATTAATTTTTTCACGAAAAACTTCAACTTTGTCATCCACTAAACCAAGCCGGTATAAATTGTCCCATCATAGCGATGCTAAATAGTATGTCAGGATCTAGTAAGGAGGTAAATTCGAGTTGATTGAGGAAAAGCACATTTTCAAGGTCAGAAACGAGGAATAGGTCTAGTAAGGATGGACTAGAGGTGTTATGATAGGTAGGGAGGCAATTCACAATTTTTAAGTACAATGCTTGCATTAATTGTGTGAATTCCATAGTTCTAGAGGTAGAGCCAAGAACGTTCACGTTGAGAGACTCTTAAAAAACTCTTAAAAAAATACGTTAATTTATTTCCTCTCGAACTGATATTTTTTTTTATTTATACATTAATTTTGTTCAAGAAAGAATTTTTGGGATTCTCCGGTATATAGCAAAAGCTAAAAAATGTTCTAATTGGTTATTTCATCACACAACTCATTAATTTTTGGTGACAAGTTTCAAGTCTTGGTTTGACTCATCAACAGGTCCCAAATAGCGAAATTGGGTAATTTGAAAAACAAATGAAGAAATGAAAAAAAGAAGAAAGAAATGAAAAGTTTGAGAAAAATAGAAAAAACAATTTTTTTATTTATTAAAAAAATGTAAAATTTTCTTTTTTTTGCGTGGCGTATACAGGTTCGATTCGCTTCGAATGAATCTGCTTCTTTAAAAAAAAATTTTTACATTTTTTTAATGAATAAAAAAATTGTTTTTTCTATTTTTCTCAAACTTTTCATTTCTTTCTCCTTTTTTTAATTTTTTCATTTGTTTTTCAAATCACCCAATTTCTCTATTTGGGACCTGTTGATGAGTCAAACCAAGACTTGAAACTTGTCACCAAAAATTAATGAATTGTGTGATGAAATAACCAATTAGATCATTTTTTAGCTTTTGCTATATACCGGAGAATCCCAAAAATTCTTTCTTGATCAAAATTAAGTTTAACCCGGTAAAAAGTCAAAAAGAGTAATCATTTTATTTCTACATTAATGCAAGAATGTTCTTGGAGGTACTCCCACTTCTGGACAGCATTTGGTCCATACTCTGTCAATGTCCTTTGCAGCTTATTATTTTATTTTCTTTTAAGAATGACAATTCCTTAAATGGACACGAATTGGGGCTTTTACCCTACTCAATCTGCAATGACATTACTTAAAGAGACACCCCCCCTCCCTCTAGAAAAAAAAAACAGAACACGTCCTTGGCCATAAATATCAATATTGTCTAATATTGCCAAAGAAGGCACATATTACTTTCAATATTTTATGATCCTCTCTTGATTAACTTTAGAACTATATGCCGGAACACAAACTGGCTACTTAGAATCTATAAAAAAAGTAACTAACATAGTTATATCCACAAGCAGAATGGAAGTAAGGATACACGTACATAATAAGCAAGTTTGAGTGGCGCCAATATGGAAATATTTTCCAATTATTCATTGATCAATAAATTCCACAAAATAGGCACTCTCGTATTTTATAGAAAACAGGAACTCACCATACACATATTAACGAAAAAGCCCACACAGTCGCGCGGAAGAGTAAATCATATCGCGAAGGATATGATTGAAAATCGCAAACTAACTAAGTAGGTATGTATGTACTCGATTTTGTAATAATTGATTTCAGTCGGACGATCGTGATATTTACTGTCAAAAAGAGCTACCAAAAACGTGAGCTTTATCAATTTAATCTATGAAAACATGCTGGGGCGGTACAAAAGCCGGCTTGACGCACGGAAAACATTTGTTGAATTTATGCTGCAGCTCAGCCATCAAGATCGTCGCCCATTTCAAACTGTTTGACGCGAATGAATTTACACAGCATTTATGGGCCATTTATCATAAGTTGAGTTCTTAATTGCAACAAGCGGGATAAGATAGCGTAAAGAGAACAAAAACTCGATAACAAGGCTTCAACACGTACACTTGGATGTGGGGTCTTACAGGTTCCACAACACACGTCTTAGCCTGGCACTGAAGGTACTATATGTTTGTATGTATGCATGTATGTTTCCAGTTAGCCAGCTCAGCGTATGAGTTGTTGTCGCCCGGACTGTTATGATTTATGGTTTACTTTGAATTACCTGAGGAACGATTTGGTTAAGATGACACTTTTATTTAGTTATCTGTTTGCACTTCATTGCGCGCGGGGAGTGTTGAGAACGAAGGGTGACTCTTGAAATCGCATAACATAACTTAACGTGAAACCAGGTTTTAGGCCATCAAATAGTGGCCTTAGGCTACATATGTAGGTAGTTAGATAGGACACTGCACTACATGAACTTTGCAGTGCTGGAGAAGACCTGAAATGCCAACAAAACTTCTGTCAAGCGCGTGTTTTCTTTTTTAAAAAAAAAACACTTTTTGTGTACGACATCGTTTCTGGTATAGCGTGTACCAATACACGTCGTATTCGTCGTCGTATACGTTAATTTTTCGTTTGACGAGCATTGCACTGACAACCGAAATCATGTTGGGACGCATATATTATATTAAGGCCGCTGCCAAGTGTGAAGGCTCTTAAATTTGCTTTACTTCCCGGTTTTTAAAAAACAAAACAACAAAAACATGATCGTGCAGCACAGGTTGCTATACATTTAATGGGATCACTTTTTAAAGAAGGAGGAGCTTTGAGGAGGAGTTAAACTGTAATTTATTACAAGTCGTTTCGTTGCTTTTGTTCATTTGATAGAATTTTTTCGATTAGTTAGGTTTTATTTGATAATTTTTAGAAATAATTAGTTTCTTTCGTTAATTTTGTTTGAACCCTGTTTTCCGAATTTCGAATTTTTTTGAAACATTTTTATCACTATAATTGCGTATGACGATTGGTTTTTACGTTAACCTAATAATTAAAAAATTTATTATAGAAAATGCCAGACGTTTTTCGATTATGTAAATAATTCGGCAAATATTTTCTGCGCGGACCCTCCCTCATATGGAGATGACCATAAACCTTGAAAACACGTCACGGTTTTCCAGATTGGAATGAAGGTTATTCTTGAAGCTTAACTCAGCAGACACTGAGAACAAGGATATTGCTATCTGATCGGATAGCCAAGCGTCTATGAAAGCCTTGTGAAGGCCTTTTAAATCCTCCAAATTGGTATACTATAAAACCATCCTGAATTTCACTTCTCGGTATACTATCCTATGGTCTGGTACCCATAGCAATATAAGCCGTAATGAATGGACAGGCGGATGAGCTCTCTCGTCTTGATGCAGTCTGCGAGCCTTCGCTTTCCAAAATCGGTATTACGCCAAAACACCACCTCACTTATAATATTTCGGCGGCTTCTTTGGTTAGATAACTCTTCGGGTTGAACTACAAAGGAACTATGAGGTATATCCAATTTAAATTTAACGAAAAAGCTACTGGAATTTATCAAGCCAATTCTGAGTACTCTAGTGTCAATTCTTACTGGGCATTCATTTCTCAGGGGTCACCTACACAAGATGGAAATTGTTGACGATCCTGTATACCGAGGATGTGGAACCGAGACGGCGATTCATCGTAACTGTCCGATCCTATCTAGTAGACGTTACAGATTGCTTCGCTCACACCACCTAGATGAACTGCATGAAGCGGGGTTTGGGAGGATTGGTAGCCAATCCTAAAGCTTTTCGGCAATAGCGCATAAATTTGGACGATGAACTATGGGTCTTGTAATTGGAAAGAAGGGTGTCCATACACATTATTAAAATAAAATAATAATATTTTCCGTAAATAAATAATTTGTGGAGAACAGAAGAATTTTAAGAACTTTTATTTTTAAGGATGCTAAATCAAATCATAAGTATAAGAGGAAAAAACAACCGCCTTGTCCGGGGTTTGAAACCGCTGCTCTTACCATTGAGCTAACGAGACAGATGATTTTCGCTCTTGCATCCGGGAAAAAAAAAATAAAATTGAATTTATTTGTACGCTTTCATCGTTACTAGTTAATGCCAGCTGAAAGCAAACGTGGCTCAGTAGGCTAGTTACAAATTAACAAATGCAAGAGTGAAAATCATCTGTCTCGTTAGCTCAATGGTACGAGCAGTCTCCCGGCAAGCGGAAGGTCCCGGTTTCAAACCCCGGACGAGGCGGTTGTTTTTTCTTCTTATTTATGATTTGATTTAGAATCGTTAAAAATAAAAGTTCTTAAAATTCTTCTGTTCTCTATCATTGACCGATTCTACCAAGTATAGGTTCGATTTCCGCCCTGGAAAAAATAAAAATAATTTGTGTTTACTTTTGCAATTACCTTTAAGCAGCGGAGGAAATGTATACCTGTGAAAACTTCTAAATCGTATTTTTGAAGGGGTGTGCTACATATAGTTTTCGTGTAAGTAGCTTTGAAAAATACATCCAAAAATATTTAAACAAAATTTGGCAATTATTGCATTGCAGATGTTATCGATTTCATTTAGGTTATAATTTTGTTGGTCCTAAGCCAATTGTTACATTTTCTTATGGTTAAATTTTTTACTAATTTCACATTGAGCAGTTTTGTTTTTGTCATTTCGTTATTGTGTTGTTTTAGATAAATTAAAATATTGCCAGATTGATCCCAGAATCGGAGAGAAAATTTGGTTGCGCAGTGAACTTATCTGTATAAGGTGCTTTGAGCCATATACAAGGAATCACTAAAATTGTAATTTAATGTCGACGAATAAAATTTTCGTGACACCCCTAAACAGATAGGCCCCCCATGGCTATAGAAGAGCCCACCTATACGGTAGTGCCGCCACTGTGCCAAAAATATACACTTAAATGTGAGATAAAAGGGAACTACGGTAATATTTGCTTTACTGTTGTTCTTTCCAAACAAATACGAGTCACTATATTTGATAATAAAATTCTTTCGAATGGACTGAATAAATTGATTACACAAATTAGGAAGATATAAATACGAAATGACTTGATTTACACCTGACAGTTATAAGGAAGACAATTAGTGAGCTCTTAAAATTAATTTCAAAGAAGGATAAAGTAGCAAGCAGGTGGGTGTTGTTAATGATATCAATCCATTTCTGTAAAGAGAAACATTTTGAATTGGATTTTTTATGGTTTTTATTTAAAAGTAACATTTCTGATAGTAAAAAATATGACCAAAGAAATTTTTTATTTCCCATGCTGAAGTAAAATACGCCGTTTTCACCATAAAAATCTGTCTTTCATTTATGCTTTCTTTCAGTTTTATTTTTTTTATTTTTCCAGATGTGTAACAAGTTTAGCGTCATCGATATTGTGTGCTCGAATACCAGGGCTGTCACCAGTTCAGCGTCAACTTTGTACAGAATCACCAGACGCACTAGTAGCCCTAGGAGCTGGACATCTTTTGGGTGCCCAAGAGTGTCAGCATCAATTTAAAGGACATCGCTGGAATTGTACTCAGGTTTGGCAGCGAGAAGTCTTTGGTCACGTTATGTTTGTAGGTGAGTAATTAAAAAATATATATATAGGTATATTTTTTTAAATGCAGCTATAAAAATGAAGGAACTCTCAAGGTTATTCCCTTTCTGATCTTTAACCGACTGATAAGCAGCATCATTGCCTTCTGTTCTCCTTTGGAGGTTTTCGTCTGAAGTAGGTACATATACCTATATTTCAGGCTTTATTGATGCTTTTTTTTTTATGGACACGTTTCATTTCAGCAGCTCTTAATTATCTTTTGCGAGAATTAAGTGGTTGATCGCCCACACGATTCATTTATATGGCTGTTTTCTGCTTGGCAAATAATTTAAAAGTGAAAAAAAGTAATTTAATCTTTTGCTGACACAAAAGCCCGTTATGAATGAGGAACATGTGGCAGAATAAAGGTATCTCAAAATCCAATCTCGTATGCAGGTTTTATGAAGGTATATTTATAATAAAGTCGTTTCTGGGATCCATTTAGGACTCCAGATTTGATGCAGAATATTATATATATTTTTGGATGATATTATTTGAATTTAGCGTCATGGATTATTGACTTCAGATAAAACATGAGAATTCCGCACTTTAAGGGTCAGTTAGTTAATAGTAAATTTTGGAATTTCTTGAAAAAAAAGACAAACACTTTTTATACGTTTATATACTTAATCAAACGTATACACATATCTAGTCTAGCTAATAGACAGACAATGTAGTGGACTACGTTCTAGGGCCTTCCGGTTGACCCAACCTTTTTGTACCTCCCCCCTCGTTTCAATCCATCTAATAGACAGAACTCCGGTGGATACGGTCACTGAAATTTTATTCTCAAGAAAAATGTTGACTTCTGGAAAATATTCTAACTTGATATGCTCCAGCTGGCATAATCAATAGAAATTATATGGATGAGATACTTCCAAGTATGCCATTTTTATTGTGCCACTGAAATTTAATTAAAGATTCCTTGTAGATGGAGTTTGACTTATTAGTAGTATGGCCTACTTATCTTAGCTTATCAGGTGCACTGTGCCGCATAAATTCATCAGGATCTATTCTCCTGAGAAAATCGCTCTAGATCCAGTCTACTTACACTAGGGAAACTCAGGATGTATTCAGGCCTTGTACCTTGCAACTCTTCCATCTCCGAGAAGAAGTCCCTACCAAGTAACCTGCATCTTTTGATCGCTGGAGCGCGAAAATCGCAGAGCATATGCCTAACTGATTTGTATTCCTCAGGAACTTTACAGCTTCAATAGAAATCCTTTGATCTTAGACACAATATCTAAGTCCTTAAAACCTCCATTGTTCCCATCTTGTCATATATAAGCCATAATTGCGTCAAAATACAACAAATAACCCGATTGACCCACCGATTAAAGTTCCAATTGAGATTATTATATACGATATAGCATCGGAGTTAAACATTTTGGAACGCTCTTTTGCTTGAGCATCCGATATCTTATTATTATCGATATATCTAAAGCCATGCACCCGCATAAGTTCACCTTGTACTGTATGGGTATCTTCTCTAGGCTATGTTTGCCTAACTGCACCAGCTTTGATTTTACCACCACAGCTGTCAACAGAATTTATTTGTTCCGAGTAACGTAAACGGTTGTTACCTCGTCGTTGATATTAAAGATTATGCGAACCTTGGACTTTGGTATCATTAACTATGAATGTACCAAGCTACTTAGAGTCATATTGGAGTCGAATGGTAGATATGTATACCGAGACAATAAAGAGTTATTTAGTAGTTACAGACGTTTTGATGCTGATGTTTTGATGCCCTTGTTTCTAACTTTCAATTGAGGAAACTATACCATACTGTCGTAATTGGTCGCAAGCATCGATGTGCTTGGGGTGATGTAGTTCAAGGTTTTGATCACAATATCATCTGGCTAACTTAACCACAATAAGTGTTTGATCTCTGATGGTATATTCGGTGTTTCTCTAAACACGAATCCTTTGATACTCTTCATAGGTCATCCTGATTAATTAATTTACGGTTAGTCATATTCTGATGCACGTTCTTAGTTAGGTGATACTTATACTTGTGTTAGCCACAACTAAGAATAGTACACACTGTAGAAAAAAGTAGGACAATTCACTAAATTTAAGACACGTTTTTTCCTAAAAATAAATGTAAAATCAGTTAAAAACCAAGTGAAACTTCAACAGTGCCGGCCGGTAATATTTTTAAAGAATTTATTTAATTTAAAAAATCATATCTCGAGAACGGAGTAATCGATTTATCTGATTCAAATGCTAAATGAAGCTTAATGCTTTTTTTTATAAAAAAGTATACTAGTAGCGAACGAAAAAACATTTTTGTTAATAATAGTATTTTTGTTCAAAAAAATAGTATTATTATTTGGTTTTGAGGACTTTGGGACTTTTTTTTTTGTTTTATTTTTATTTTGAAGATCTAAGCCTTATGAATCTGTGTATAAAAAATGTTGATGGTGTTCGGCTTTGTTTTTGAGATATGAATTTTTAAAGTCATTATATACTCAAAGTAACGCAGTTTTGGCGTACTCCACGTAGGGGAATGTAGCATTGTTTTTTCTACTGGGGACATTCAGCACCTTTTTATAGCCTTGAGGAAAGCATAGGGTATACCTACTAAATTTGTCATTCCGTTTGTAATGCACAGAAATAACGCTACTAGAGAAAAATGGGTTGACATCCACGCATAAAATAGAAAGTTATTTTGATTTTTGCATGTCCGTCCGTTCGTCCGTCTGTCCTCAAGATAGCTGGAGAATGCGTTGTCTTAGACAGCTGAAATTTTGCACCAGGGTTTTTTACAAAAAAAAAAAAAAAGTTCAAGTTCGAAAATGGGACCAATCAGGCGTCACTTTCGAATAATTGGCATAAAAAAAATGTCGTTTTTCAATATATCTTTGGACACTGCCTGAGAACGCATCAACGTAGAAAACTAAAATTTGGTACACAGTGTTTTCATAGCAATAGTAAATGAAATTTTAAAACTGGATTTATTCGGGGAACACCTTCTTGGTGTTTCCATATAAAAATTTTGGTTTTTTTGTTTTTATTGTACTGAAAAGTTCTACAGAATCGTATGAAATTTGTTATAATCATTTTTGCTGTCCGACGAACCGCTCTAGAAATATATGCGAAAAACCACTTCAAAAATCAAACCATATTCAGATTCGTGCGATTAACTAAACTGGCATAAGCCAATGATGGCTGCAGTGTAAAGGCCATTCGCTCCGCTGTGTAAATCTAATCTGGCATTAACAACCCGAATTGTATCATTAGTTTTTTGTATCGTTCACAAGCACTACTTCCATTTCATTTTACTTCTTTTTTTCTCAATTCAACAATGCTTTTATCACTACACATTTTTTAAGCAAACGCGTGGATTTGTAGTTTTTTTTTTTTTTTAGAAAATTAGATAAGCGATAAACTAAATTGCTACGAATAAGGTATTTCGATCGCTTTACTTTATTTACTTTATTTTTATTTTCCTCGTTCGGATAAAACATGTAAACTATAGTCGCTTTCCCCAGTTGGCTCACTGACACTGCACTTTCAGTCAACTGTCTCAAGTCCATATTGAGCTACAAAAATCGAACGCAACCACTGAGCAACTGAGACAAGTGAAACTGAATTTTCTTGTTTCGTTATTTTGTGATTTTAATTACTAATTAAAGTTTGGTGAGCTATTTGAATAAACTAACAACACTTTCCTCAATTTCCATTTTATGTGGTCATAATTATTTAAATATCAAAATTGGCAAATCAGTTGATTGGTTTGAACTGAGACAACTAAGACGGTTACTCAAAGTTTTGTCTCAGTTGTCTCACTGAGCCGAAAGCCGCTTATGAATTACTGAATTGCTATGTTGCTCAATATGAAAATGTGAACGCAGGCCCAAAATTCCAGATATCGGACCTATAGTCTAGATACATTTAAATCTGCAGGAATTAAAACTTGATCTACTGACATCACGAAGTTCCATTTATTATTACTTTAATCTTCAAGGCAGGGAAATGTAATCTCTTCTGATCCGTAAATCGCTGAACTGACTCCAACCACAAAACAATTGGCACACATCTTGGCATTGTCCCCGCAAAAGTGGCAATAGGAATTTACACCTGTAAACTACATAGGTAGCTAAGTCTATAAAATTTCCGAAACACAAAGATGAATTTTATCTCAGCTCAGAACCAACGAAATATTTTTGTACATATGTACATAGATAGATATGGCTTAGCTTCAAAATAAAAATACAAAAATAAGTTCTAGAGGTCCCTAGTAAAAAAAAAGAACAATACATTCCCCTCAAACAACTAAACCGTATTTGATTATTTTACTTGGATTTCCATCGATGAATGTATCCAGTCCTGGAGCAAAATTCTCCTCAGTTTTTTTTTTTAAATAATCGATGAGACGTTGCAGTTTATACAAACTGTGAGCATTTGGTGGCATTTTTTCGTTATCGGAAAAATGTCAACATTGCAAGATTTGTCTAAATATGTTGAGGCTATGATTGTAGAAAAAAATTGTGTTTTAATGATGGGGTTAGTAGACCAATAGTCGCTAATTCTTGTCTTCCAAACTAACCTCATTATTATTACAAATCTAAAAAAATTTTAATTTATTATAATGTAACGCCACTTTCACGTTTACGATCAACATAGGGGTGGAAATATGAACTTATGCTGTCAATAACATGAAAACATTTGCAAGAGCTGAAGAATAGGGAGGAGAGATTTATGGCTTACAAATTATATTACAATCAAACCTATCTAAGTCAAACTTACTCTTAGTCGAGTTTCTTTTTAAATCAATTTTTTGGCAATTCATTTTGCACCGATTTTTCATAGAAACACCTTCTTCTAACTCGAAATCCCATATTTCGCAAACCGAATTAATTGTCAGAAATTTTTGGACTTTTTTCTTACTTTCTTACTATTCGCCCTTCTCTAACTAGAATCAATTCAGATAAGCCCTACCTACCCGTTTGCTATGGCTTGATTTCTTTGACTTTGTATTATATTGGATATTTATTTGTGTTTTTTCATTCTACATAAAAATATGTAGTTTTATTGCGAGTCTATATTTCTGGATCTGCATTTTGCAGTCTACAATCGAAAAAACAACGGGCGATTCAGATAAGGTTCAAATGTCCTTGAACAACATTGACTGTTTTTTAATAATAAACTAAATAAGTGAAAGAGTTATAATTGATCTAAGACCAATAACTTTATGCCCTAGATGAAAATAAAAGTTAAATAAAGTGAAAACCCAAAGTTTTGATGGAACAACATCAAGACGGGGTTACCCGATCTAGCTCATTTACAATTTTTATGAAAACACTATGTACAAATATGTAGTGGGAAACGCAATTGTTGTATCGGAACACTACGAAGAAGTTGCCCCATTTTCAAACTTAAATTTACTTGTTTTTAGACTGGAAATTTTGCGCATTTCTTAGACTGAAATTCATACGAAAAAAAGTGTTTTTCCCCCTATGAATTTACAAAATGCATTAAGTTGCAGAAAAATATCGAAATTTTCGACCCAGCGATCAGATAGGTCTCATCAGTGTGGTTATTTCGAACTTCTGTGGTAGGCGAATCAGAGATAACCACACTGATGAGATCTCTCTGATCGCTGGGTCGAAAAGTTCGACATTTTTTCTGTTTTTAGATGCCCGTTTGCAAAATTTCGGCACTTTAATTGAACGCGTTCTCGATTTATCGTGAGGACGGACAGACAGACCGACAAACAGTCGGACGTACAAGCGGTCGGACGGACATGCAAAAATCAAAATAGCTTCTCATATTATACGTGAGTGTCCAACCCATTTTACTCTACCAGCATTATTTCTGTGCGTTACAAACGGAATGAAAAACATAGTATACCCCATGGTTTCATTTAGATTATAAAAATGATGTTCAGAAGAAACAATGAAAAATTACCGATTTTTGTGATATCATAATATGAGAAAGAAAAAATGCATAGAAACAAAGTACAAACAATTAACAAAATCAGAACATTTGTAAAGAAAACTCGAAATTCTCCCATCCCCTCCACACGAACGGTTTTCATTGGAAATTGTGATTTCGACGTAGAGAGGTTTGTCCTGTATATGTTTTATTTAATCCGTCTATAGCGTTTAGAGAAATCATCACACAGAGCGTGTTTTACCGGCCAATAATGGTCGGCGATAACATCACACACATATGTTGTATGATCGGTCATTAACAGTTGTTCCGGCTATCAGACACCATTAAAGTGTTAATTTCCCTAAATCAATGGAACATTCAATAAATTTAAGTATTTGGCACCAGAAAACCTATTTAGTAAGTAAAATTCCTGAAATGTTAAGTTTTCCCGGCTATAAGGAAAATAACATTCAATTAGATATTATTATACATTTTTTATATATACATATATTATATTCACTACCTTATTTGAGCCTGCTTAGCTCCAACTTCCATACTAGTATATGGCACAAATGAAATGAGCTATTCAGCTTATTCTTATGTTTTTTAAAGGTGTAGTAGTGTAGTACCACTAAGCATACAACAATGTATGCTCAGTGGTAGTACTTTGACCTGAACCCACCTGCATTTTAGTGATAAAGACGTAATCTACGTTTTCCAAGGTGGAGCTTTCCCTAATCTTATCGAAAAATACCTAAGCCTTTTGGCACGAATTGTTGCCACCTCACTTTAGGGATTTTTGTTGCTGTGTATACTGAAGTAGAAAAAACAAGGCTATTTATCGTAACATGAAATTTGATAATTTTTTTTGGAGAAATGCTAACTCTGTCCGAAATAGTATTGGGATGGGTATTGAAGACATGATAGTATTTTCCTAAGTAAACAAAAAGATGATATTCAAATAAGTCAGTACTGGATACTGAATCCAATTTATTGACTTCCAATAACACAAAAAGTAAATATTCATTTTCTTCCGCAGAATTGACCACAGTGAATTAATTTGCAATTTCTTCTGTCAAGTTTATGACTATCGGTCCAAAGAATATATCTAGCAATTCGTTAAGTTCTTGCTCCCTTTCTTAAACATCTACATCTCCCTTATGGTAAAGAGATGTCTAATGACTCCGTATTTTCCCAGTGGTGAAAATGGATACTTCTAGTAACCTCACTCTTCTGTCTAGCGTTCCTCAATATTGTGCCCTTCGTTATTTAATTTATTCATAAAAGAACTCCTTGAAATCGTCAGTGACGTCAGATCATCTTGCTTGTTTTACCACTGTAGTATTCTTATTAATGACAATTTAAAAAAAATCAATATCTCCTCCAAGGCTAACGTCATAAACCTGAACCCTGAAAAGTCCCAATGCATGTTTTTTAATAATAGAACTTGAGATCCACATAATTGTAGAGTTTGGTACCCAGAGTTGTAAATCTAGGTATTATTTTATACCAACGTATGAAATGCTGCGACAACAGAAAGTTGATTATTGATAAGTTTTATCCTGTACGTCGTAGGCTCTGCCTCTTCGCTGACTCATTGATTGCATAGTATTTAAATCCACTCAAAATTAATGAAAACCTCAATTCTATCCTGTTTTAATTTTGGCTACTTGATTTACTCTAGACCCCTTTGGTTGTTTTCGAAGAATGGTAGTTGCCTTTTATGATTGTATCCGTTTCATTTCTAAACTTTATTGTATCAACCATGTTTCACCTTAACGCACAAAATTGATAAGTTGCTCTCATTACAAGATTATATCAAGGTTTTAATTAATTTTATCTATTCATATTATTCTCCTGTTTCACAGCGTAGCTCAATTTTCACAATTTTCCATTTTCTCTTTATTCTGTTTTATTTCGCTCCTTAATATTGATCTCGTAAAATTGTTACATTAAGGGCATAATTCGTTTCTTCCTAAATGTGATCCGTTAACAATCCTTGAAAATAAAAAAATTACTTCAATATCATTTTTATGTTATGTAAAAAGTAAAAAACAATAATTTCAAGATCATAAGAATAAGTGCTCTACTTGTCCGCTTCTAGTAATGCAATTCTGCTCTGGAAATTGAACTACACATTTCGATGACATTTTTTTTTAGACAAAAGTGCGATCTGGACATTCCAATGCATAAATTGGCATTCTCTATCCTACTTATTTACCACACACTGTTCTAGCTCCAAAACTCTTTTATACTAGAAAGATCTTCCAATCAAATAAATAAATAAATACTGCCCTTAAAGAATAGAAAAAAGATATTCAATCATAGCTTCCCGACTCACTGAGGATCTAAGTAAGTAATAAATAATAGAAATCCTTTTAAAATTAGTCCGCATTATCCGTCTTCATGTAACTCCTTCAAAAAAATTTCTTCTTTTTTTTCGCAATAATTCAGGTCACGATCATTTGATGATCTGCATAAAATCCCACAAAAATGTGGGTGAATTTGACGGTAAAAGTAGCTTAAGGCAGCATCAGGCATATAAAATTGCACAACAACAATAACAATTTTTGTATACCCATCTCAACACCACACCAATAATATAATTTTTCGCTGCAATAAACAATAAAAAAATAATGTTTTTTTTTTGTTTTTTTTTTTGTAATTCCACTGTCGAGCGAGCAGTTTCGTTTGCGTCCGATCTGCAAGATATATCACGACGTGCTGCAGACGCCTCTTGTTAAATATTAATGAGAGTCGGTGCACCGTAAAATAGGGCCGTGGGCATACATGTACTAATTGAATTAAAAATTGTTTCAGGATCACGAGAAGCAGCCTTCACCTACGCGATCGCAAGTGCTGGTGCAGTGCATGCAGTAACTGCAGCATGCGCAAGGGGTAACATTTCACTCTGTGGTTGTGATACGATGCAACGGAACCAAAACCAAAACGGCTACCAACAGCAGCGTCACCAACACCACCATAATAGCCAAGGAGCAGAAAATTCGCAAATTGGCCAGCCATGGAAATGGGGCGGCTGCTCGGCCGATATCAGTTTCGGCATGAAATTCGCACGGAAGTTCCTAGATGCACGCGAAATTGAAGGCGATGCACGCAGTCTCATGAACCTGCACAATAATCGAGCAGGCCGAAAGGTAAGTCCTTAAGTACATAGTATATGTAGTAGTCCCATGAAAACACTCTAGAATAGTTAGTGCGATTATACCAGTTGGATGTATATATCATTTCATACGAATGCTGTGCCTTGTCAGAACTGCTTGTTCCAACACGTGATGCTAATTCTTATTCGGGGCCGCCATATCTCTGGCTTTTTGCAACTCCTCATCGTCATCTTCGGTGATCTTAAGAATTCTCTCAGAAGAAATTTTAACGATTCCATTGTGTCTGTTTCTGGCCGAACTGAGGCAACGCTTTTTGTTAGTTCCTGCCTGCTGTTCGTTCGGTGCTCCGAAAAATAATCAAAAAGCATAAATTTTTATGATTCCTTATTTAGGCAGTTCTAATGAGGATGATACCCAGAAAGGGCAGCACTGCACGGTCCATTCTTGAGTCATTTGAGGCCAATTTATGGTCGGCATCGTGAAGCTCTCGGCTAACAACTGTCTCCAGTGCATGTGTCTATTCTTTAAGGCTAAAAGGTCATTATGGGAATATTTTGATATTGAGAGAAATTCCTGCGTATCTTTGTGGGGCGATTTATAAGATAAAATAATTTACTTAGAGCTTATATGGCATTTTATGAGAGTTTCTTCAATGAATGTTATCGTATTGCTCTCGAGATTTTTTTCTTCTTAATTTTATATTGAAGAGTGGCATATTTGGTGGGAGCTGGAGTATTGTTTGAGGCGTTTCAATACCATCTTATTTTTATTTAATTTTTAACAGGAATGTAATATTTATTATTTGGCAGTTATTTAGCATTTCTGGCATTTATGACATAGGTACATGATGATTTCTGTATGGAAAAATTACACAGAAATAAATATTTAGTTTTTGTCAAGAAAGCTTTGTCAAAAATTTTACAACAAATAAAAAAATAATCTGCAGAAGAACAGGAAATTTTCACATCGGTGAGAATAAATATTTTGCAGATTTTAAATATGTAGGACTGCGTGGTAATAACAATATATTAGAGAGGGTTTTGTTGCATTTTATGCGCAATTTAGATGACTAGGTGAAACAAGGGTACTTTATCCATGATCGGAAATTTTTCTTAAATCTGGCACATCTTAGACGGAAGCAGTTTAAATTTTCAGATTTTCTATGAAGAATATAAATAACTTAAAATGCCGCTGACTTTATAATTCCAGTGCACTCTTTCATACCACAGTGTCATTTCTTGGGCTTTTCCGACCTATATATTTTACTATGATTTAGACATTTAATATTTAGTAACAACATATAGATTGCATTCGATTGCATCATCTTATCAACTCAACGTCGGTGTCCCTGTGAACTCAGTCCTTCTCCCATCTCTCAACCATTTATTGTCTATCAATTCTAAGTCCATTCATAGCATCGTGGATGACAGCACCCTTTGGTATCTTCCATTGCAAGCACTCAAAGGGATGATATTTATTGAAGGACGACATCCCACAAATATTTGGTTTGGCAGAATCAATTACCTACTTAAACGCATTGATTGAAATCAAACTTTTATCAAATCTGATAAAATCAATTTGGTCTGATATCGATGAGTGATTCTTTCTCCTGCAACATTTTTGTAATTGACTGACGATTTATTTTCCATTCCACCGAAAAAGTCCAGAAAATCACCTTTCGAATATCAGGTAACTCCTTAGTAGGGTGGAGAGCAGAAATTTTGTACGCACCGATTTTATAAAAATGATAAATATAATTCAAAAACTGGACTAAATCTGGCAACCCTTTCTTGGTGTTGCCATATAGAAAATTAGGTTTTTTATGTACCTATATTGTGAATACGATCAGCCCCAGACGCTTTTGTTGTACCGAGGCAAAGTATAAAATCGAATGACATGGGTTACAATAATTTATACTGTATGACGAACCGTTCTAGAAATACATGCGAAAAATCACTTCAACAATCAAACTTGCACAGAGGGTGACCATATGAACTTAGGTAAGGGCATTCATCTAGGATATCGAATTCCTAAGGATTGGTCTTAGACCAATTCTTGCTTTTTTCCTTGTTGCTAACGGTTTTTAAAATCAAAATCAATCATTTTTGTATATTGAGCTGTATACCATTGTAAAGGAAAAACGTTTTGTATCCATAGCTTATTTGTATCGATATCTTAACTTGTCACTTTATTGAGGCTTTGTTTAATAAGAAGTAACTAACAAATTACAAGGATTGAAATCTTGAAAATGTTAGGATAATGACGACGAGCGATAACTCTGTCACGATTCTGATCGGTTATGTTTACCATTCTCGGCTCGGCCATATCCTAAATGCAGACAACTGGGAACTGATGCTTCCGTAAGACTGATGACAGCAGCACGGAAAACCAGATTACTTGACATTTGTCTGAATAAAGATTGTTTCATGTGCAAGACTTACCACTTTTGGTTTACGGTTACCAAATTTCTTTGGCTCATGCATATACAACGATGATGGTATTATTAATTACGTTTTTTTTTTTCATAATGAAAAACTAAACCAAACCGAGTTCAACTTAATAGTTTCAATATCTATTTAGAGTTCATATATTTAAAAATAAATCGTTTCTGACCGAAAGACTATCAACAATTCATCTGATCACTTCATCAACGCATTCCATTCCTATATCAAGTCACTGAACTTTTTTTGGATTCTCCGGTATATAACAAAAGCTAAAAAATGTTTTTAATTTGTTATTTCAATACACAACTCGTTATACTTTGGGTGACAACTTTCAAGTCTTGGTTTGACTTATCAACAGGTCCCAAATAGCGAAATTGAGTGACTTGAAAAACAAATGAAAAATTAGAACAAAGAAAAGAAATGAAAAAATGAAATATTGAGAACAATAGAAGAAAACAAATTTTTTATTAAAATTTTTTTTAAAAAATTAAAAAAAAGCAGATTCATTCGAAACGAATTGAACCTGTATTCGCCCGCAGTGGGCTGAAAAAGAAGAAAAATAAAAAGGAAGAAGAAGCGTTTCGTGTTAGCAGAAAACCTTACACTCATCGGTGCAGCTTGGTTTTCTGCCTGCTGCAGACGCTTGAAACAGATCAAATTGATCTCCTCTCATAAAAAAAAAGTTCCTTCTGCAGCAAATATAAGTTTAACCCGGTAAAAAATCCTATAGAGTAATCTCTATCTTTTAGTCACTTAACAAAATTCTCTGAGCTTCGAATCGTGCTGCGACTACATAAATACTCATCTTGTTTGTTTTTATTTTAACCGCATTACTGTCTTCTTTGTGGGTATGATTCCTGTAATCAAAGAACAAAAGTCTAGAAATGAATGACG
This sequence comes from Dioctria linearis, assembly GCA_963930735.1. Classification (NCBI taxonomy): domain Eukaryota; kingdom Metazoa; phylum Arthropoda; class Insecta; order Diptera; family Asilidae; genus Dioctria; species Dioctria linearis. The sequence goes on along the minus strand of OZ005740.1, from coordinate 338,276,095 downwards.
CACTCGTGGTTTTTGTGTAAATATCAACGCACAACCAGACCGATCACGAAAGTTATTGGAATACGTAACTCCAAGTTCACTTTCTTGGGGGCTTGAATATTAAAAACTTAATCCTACTCTTATACAGGGTGATTCAGATCAAGATACCTTCAGGTATACCACGCGATTCCTTGAGGTAAGCTGATCAAAAAATTGTTCTAAATACCCCCCCCCCCCCCGACCACCTGAAAATGTTCAATGAATCACTATTAGATATAAAAAAGAAGTGACTTTTATATCAAGAAACAGATTACACGTTAGTAATAGATATCTAGAAAGTAGGCCAATAAATAAGTCAATGAATGAATAGATTGAATGAATGAATAAAACATTTTAATCCTTCAGTTAATTAAAAAACAATCCGAAATGTGTCATAGAAATTAAATCCTTCAATTAACCAAAAACGCAACCTGAAAATTGTCATAGAAACAGGAAATGTCAAAATTTTACCAGCATTTTAATGCTACGCGCATTAAAATGGTCAGTAAAATGAGTGGAGATTTACAAAGCGCTATCTATCTGATAATAGTGAAATTTAACTTTTTACGAGTGAACTCCGTACTGCACTAGTAAAATCAAAGTAAAATTTTTCCTTGCTATTTTACCAGCGCTAAAATTTGTATGAAAATTTTTACTCGAACTCGATACAAGGCTTAAGAAACCAAGTAAAAAAAAAAATTTTTTTTTAATTGACACTGGTGTGCTTAATCTGATCCTTTGTCGTACTTTTTCCCGTATATTTTCGTGATATATTTTGACATTTCACCACAAATTTGTCATATTTCGGTTTTCATCATAGCTCATTTTACTATGCCAGGCTTGCTGTGCTGAATAAAAGTACCAAAGAAGCAGAAGAAAATTTTATTTGATTTTGCCGTATATTTTGATATTAAAGCCTAGTATGGAGTTCTGGTATTAGTAAATTTTAACGATCTCCAAAAAATAGCATTTTAACGCTGGTAAAAAGTTGATGTAAATTTTGTGTGGAGAAAACGAAGTGACCGCTGTCAAAATCAGAAATAATTGGAAATATTTTTAAAAATGTTAGTGATTATTATTTATAATGGATATTAATCATCAAATCGACGACAAGATTATTGCTTCAGCAGGTCTAAGTGTGTATCGTCGTCAAGGAAATCCATGCGAAAAATTAAATAAACTCCCTTTGTCAACAATCAATGAAATGTCAAAGCTTTATCAGAATTTTAATGCTCCGCACATTAAAATAGTCAGTAATATCAGTGGAGACTTACAAAACGCCATCTACCTTATAATAGAAAAAATGGCACTTTTATCAGTGAGCTCCGTACTGGACTAGTAAAGAACTCAGTAAAATTTTGCTTGGGGTTTTACCAGCGGTAAAATTTGTATGGAAATGTCACTTTTTACCTGAATTCCGTAATAGGCTTTTTACTCGAACTCCATATTAGGCTTAAAGCCTAGTATCCAGTTCGAGTAAAAGGTAACATTTTCATACAAATTTTAGCGTTGGTAAAATCGCAAGCAAAAATTTTACTTATGATTTTACTAGTGCAGTACGGAGTTCACTGGTAATAAGTGAAATTTCACTATTATCAGATAGATAGCGCTTTGAAAATCTCCACTCATTTTACTGACCATTTTAATGCGCGGAGCATAAAGCGGCACGCACACGATACAACTGCTGGTCCAACTGTTGTAACAATCTGTGTTGGTATACAACCGTTGTATGGTGTGTGGGCCAATTGTACGAAGCATCCAACGATCGCAAGCTCGGTTGGATGGTTGGATGTGCATGCAGGTAAACCGCTGTTGTATATGCGACCGTTGTATGGTGTATGTGCTTGTTATTCAACCGTTGATCCGATTTCATTTCTGTGAAGTTTTTATACAGTGAGCATCGTTTTTTATTGTGATTGCATTTTAAAAAACAAACCAAAATGGTGTCTATTAAGTATAAGGACTTCTGGGAAGAGTTTATTGTCTACCATTACTTTTCAATGACATAATCTAAGCATAATCAAACAAATGCACATTTTCTTTTTTTTACAACCGATGACATTATTTCGTATTAGAGATATACTCAGTATGAAAAGTTAGACAAGACTGACAGCGGAAGAAATCGTTCCAACAGTTGTATCGTGTGTGGACTACCATACAACTGTTGGTCCAACGGTTGTTCAACAGCCGTTGAACCAACAGTTGTATCGTGTTTGGGCCGCTTTAAGCGCGAAACACAGTGCTAGCTTTTCCAACCACAACCTCAGTATAACTTTAATAACTTTAACCCGATGAGCCTTGCAAACTTTTCCAACTCACAATACGAACTTTGACAACTTCTGTGTGATAGCAGTTAATTGGGCTGTTGGTTCGAAAATTCTAATTATTTTGTAATAATTTACTACAGCAGGAATAACGTTTCACGTTAAATATGTTTCCCAAACTTTTTTTCAACAAATTTCCTGTACAATGCTGGCAGCAAATGATTACAAAAATTAACTGTCAAAGCTGACAAAGTTCTAGCAGAGTAGAAAGTTGACCTACTCGAGTTCAACCTCAACCTGGCCGGCCTAAGCAACTTTGTCATTGGGAGCTTGATAACCTGGGGAGTGATTCTGATCTCTTTGTCGTAGCTTAGGCGTATATTTTTGTCACATATTTTGACATTTCACCTCAAATTTGTCGTACTTTTATATTCACCATATTCATTTTAATTTATCCTTTTCATCAACCACAAAATAAACTAAAATGAACTTGCAATGAATTAATGTCAGAATACACGCCTAAAAGTACGACAAATTAGTCAACTGCGTCCGAGGTTGTGACAAAAATTTTATACTGTGGTAAATGGATATTCTACATGTAATTGGAACAATACAAGTGCATAAATTCGAAATAATATTTTGAATTTGTAATGTGAAGTGTCATTTTCAGTTCATTCTATGTAGTGCAAGGCTTGCTGAACTGAATAAAAACAACCAAAAAGCAGTAGAAAAGTTCATTTCGTTTGGCGTATATTTTGACATTAAAGCCTAGTATGGAGTTCGGCTATTGGTAAAATTTAACGCGGTCTCCAAAAAATGGCATTTTAACGCTGGTAAAAAGTTGACGTAAGTTTTATGTCGAGAAAATGAAGTGTCAGCTGTTAAAATCACAATTAATAAGAAATATTTTTAAAAATGTTAAGTGATTATTATTTATAAACGATATATATCATCATAGCAACGACGAGATTGTTGCTGCGGCAGGTATAAATATGTATTGTCGTCAAGGAAATGCACGGGAAATATTAAATAAATTTGCTTTGTGAACAATCAAAGAAACGCCAAAGTTTTACCAGCCTTTTAATGCTCCGCACATTAAAATAGTCAGTAAAATGAGCGGAGACTTACAAAACGCCATCTACCTTATAATAGAAAAAATGGCACTTTTTACCAGTGAACTCCGTACTGGACTAGTAAAGACCGTACTAGGCTTAAAGTACGAAAAAAGATCAGAATCACCCTCCTGATCTCATATATTCACATATTCACAGAACTGTCAAAGTTGGTGATGCCGGCCAGGTTGGATAGTTAGATTAGTTAGGTTAGATATGTTCTGATATGTTTCTTGATCTAACATTCACTTCTTTTTTTGTCTGTTCCCTCTGCCGCCAAGAAGAGGTTGAAAGCGGCTCCAATAAAGGGGAAAAATATACACAATTACAATTTGCAGGTTTGGTGGTTTGGTCCGCGAAAAACTGGCAATTTGAACGTCTGTCACTTTGTTTTCTCCAAATTAACAGACGTCAAAATTTTACCAGCGATTTTAATGTGAAATATTTGAAGATCGGGTTTAATTTTACTTTTCCCGAACTCGTTACTGGGCTTAAGATACTTCAAGAGATCAGAATAACATCCCTGCTCAGCTATCATTTATCCATATACAACTTATGTACGATCGAGCAATTTCACTTTCAAGCTTCGAGAATACGTGGGTCGTTATAAAAATTCCAATTTGGACACAAAACAAAACCAAAACTCCGTTGGTGATGTGGTCACTAGCTATATTCGTAGTGAGTTCATAGTGAGATAACCACCTGTTATCGATTAGCCCCAGTCTCCCCTAGATATATCCGCCACACAGGATGTTTATCAGACTAAGGTGGAATAAATATTCTGTAAGGGAAATTTACTTAATCCTTTATTACTTCCCATGGTCGAAAACGACCCCAAAAATAATTCATTTATATTTTTCTCTAAAAAATATCGCTCATAGTTTTAAAAGCGTACAATGGATAACTGAAATTCATTCGGGGCCGATATAAAAAAATCTGAGCCTTTTTCTGAGAAATATAAAGAGCCTGGGTAGGAATAGCGCAAAAGGAAAATTCCAGAAATTTTTCGAGGAAAATTATCAATACCCAATACGTAAGGAGAAGGAAAAGTTTACAATGTCTTTCGCACTTTTCACAACTTTGTAGTATTTAATCAAAGGTGGTGTAGACAATTTTGACCAATTGTGTCAGAAATATAGTGTGTGAAGAAAGGTGGTGGCCAAGGGTTGTATTTAATGATCTCTTAAATGCTGTAGGAATAAACGTGTTAATACATTTACGTCTTTCAAACTCTAGTAATAAAGAATCTGGTGAAATAAGACAAACTTTTTAAAAAAAAAATTTGCGTTAAGTCTTCTAAAACCATATTTAGAGGAGCGTTTTGAAGGCCACTCTTTGCCTACGTGGCTTAATGAAAGAATTACCGGAATAATTGAAAATTAAAGATATGTTGAAGTGTTGAAACTTCCTCATGGAAAGGGAGCAAGACCAAGCTGCGCTTCATGTCCACGATCAAAAAATAGAAAAATCAACTCACAAATAATTGTGTTTTAAGAACTATTTTCATGAATAAAATAAACTGCATAATTAGATGGCATATGTACAAAAATATTATTCCTCAGTTATTAAAACTTTTATACCTAAAAAACCTTTGAATTTCCTAGCAAAATCGGCAAATTTCACAATGGGATCATTCTCGACCTCAGGGTTAAAACTATGGGCAGTAATAAAGGGTTGATGAAAAAATCTTTGAGAATTTTATCATCTTACATATAGAAGCGACAGTTCCCACTATCGACCTTCTCATATTGTTAAGATGATATCTGAGTGGGCAATGCTAATTGTACGTAGCCCCGTTATGAGCATTAGTTCTTTCCTGCTCTGCCGAGGAATATTTTGGTCATCTCTTTGCGAATACGTTATGAAGTGCAGCGCAGAGGTGTTTTTCCTGCCAAGGGCAATAAAAAATGATCTGGCTTCTTCCTTTGCAAGGTGATTCGCAATCGTGTTACTCTTTTTGCCATGACGTCCTGGCACTCAAGTCAGTTTGTCGCTATTTGTTTAAAAAAATGAAATTATACACAGAGCTATAAGCGAAACTCAATCAGAGCTTTATACTTATTCGTCATTCTGCTAACCTAATGAATTTCCATAAAAACTTCATTTTTCGTGAATCTCCTCAACTCTAAATAAAAAAAAAAAAACAAGCAAAAACTTTCAGTAACATGAAGGATGTAAGATCACTGATCTGAACATGCGATCACAAAGAAGAATTACGATTTTATTCCACTAGACACGAAAAAGGTAATTTGACAATTTCAGAGAATAATTCCCTCGGGCGCATTTAATTTAATTTTGAAAATACAAAACCATCAAGTTGAATAGTTGTTCGATCAGCATAAACAGGATTAAAGGATTTATTCTTCTTAGAATTGAGGAAAAAAAGAACAAAACCAAAAAAAAAAAAATTGAATGCCAAAAGTAAAGTTCAACAAAAGCCTCTCAGATTGCCCGGTTTGAAATCTATTTCTCACCGACATGTAAATCAGTCGTAAATGCCATTTAACATAAGATTGTCAGTCTCACAAAGGTGTAATAAAAACTCTCATTGTATCTTTTCATCCAGAGCCAGACCCAGTGGAATGAGATACTTTTCTTCCAAAAGGCAGTCTCTTCGGGCCATGTTAACTGCTTCACACTTTTCGTGTTTGGTGCGATTAGCGTCGTTTTATTTTATCGCACGCTTCGTTCTGCTTAAGTGGATTTTGCATGTAAATCGCTTTGTGATCACTAAATGAACTCAAAAAAGAGTTTGTACGCGAAGAGATAATGGTGATGACAGCTGGATTCGAGGAAAGGTGCTGAGTCAAAATTTTGATGATTAAATTTGCGTGATAAATGTAAAATTAACAGCGTTTACGTATATATTGCCCTCGGCGGTATTATAGATCCGCTTTACTTGGAAGTTTAATGGGATAATTTGACGGAATTCTCTATACGATTGGATTCTTCTTTGAGGTTATTTATCTACTTTAGATGGATTATTTCATTCAATGTGGTTTTTTTCAGATTTTCTTAAATTGTTTGGAAGAAAAAAACTTCCATGGTTCTGATGAGGGAAAAAAAAACTCAGTCAAATGAATTTACTTATCCAACTAGAGAGTAGGTATGTATTTGATAAAGCCTCATACAGAATTCTTTCGTTGGAAGGTGTTCGGAGTGTCTTTATCGTCGATGTATAAAATTTATGAATGTATTTGAAAAACTGATGCTCTGAAGGTCATAAATGTCAAATATATAGTCATGTACAAAATTCTTAACTATTGGTAAATTTAAAACAGAAACAACTACCTTGCCCTGTATGTAGGCTTCATAGTTGTCATAAATCAAAATGGAAATCTGTTTTCACTGAAAATTTACAAGCATTGGAAATCAGAAGTAAAAGTAATCTAATAAAAAATGTTCCGTGAGATCAAAACACATGAAAAAGTAATGGAAAAACACATTTGGACTAGTGCTGGGCGATGTTCAGTGATGTTTTAAAAACATCGATGTTTCGGCTCTCGATGTTCGATATTTTTATATCGATGTCGACACACTAAAACTTCACGTACATCGATGTTATTCTTTCGATGTTACGGAATTACATGCTTCTTACCGCAAAGGAATAAATGCTTACTGTAAAAAGCAAATAAAATTCCAAAAAATTTATCTAGATTTGAACAAAGAGATACGTATGGTTCAATTAAATTTTTGTGGTAAAACGGAAAGTGAAGTGATTGTTCATTTCACAGCATCGTTACAATTATTAATCATTAGATCTTAGAATGATTTGGGCTGGTGACAGAAAACATCGTTCGGTGGACAATCAGATTTTTTTTTTAAATAGTTGGGAGGAAACAATCAGAGTGACCATACATCACACTGCTGTCACTGACTCAATGGAGACCAACGAAGTTAGGCTACAAGAGAGCAGGTACAGGTTTGTTTATTATTTTAGTTAAAGCGGCCCATACACGGCGAACATTGTGTGCCACACATAAAAGCTTTTTTTCCACACACTGTCAAATATGCTGTCCAACATTAGGATAGGAACACATTTCAGGAGCTGGTAGAACTATTAATTGCTATCATTTCTTCGTTAGACCAATGACGAATGCGTGACAAACATCGCCGTAAACGGTTCAATAAGTTGTCAAACACGTAGCCCCGTCATGTCACTAAAAATCAAACTAATTTAATTTTCGTCCAACCGCTTGACATATGTGTCACACCACAAACAGGCCCCACACGGTCAAATTTGTGTTAGCCAACATGCGTGACCGTGCCTGGGCCCCTTAAGAAAACGTCTGTCTGCAACTTATTTTTCATGCACAACAAAGTTCAATTTATGTGCTAATAACATCCGCGGAAGGAAGTTCGGAACGTAGGCAATCGAAAATAACCCTTTATTTAAGCGCTCTTTTGGAACCGCTTCATATTAATCCTTTGGATAATGGCAGCGTCACCAACTTATATATCTTGGCTTATCACGGCTTGCAGCAAAAACGTTGTCCATTGTGGCTACTTCCATGCCAGCCGAATGTCTGTTCTCTAAGGCAGGCGAAACTATAACTCAGAAAAGAAACCGTTTGCAGGGAAAACGCCTTTGCCGGTTATTGTTTCTTCAGTCTGTAGATTTGAGACCTGAAATTTTTCATATTTGTTTAATTCATTTATGCGTTATTTTTAGGAAACTTTTAATTTATAATTGATAATGAAGTACTTGTTTTGTTTGCTATTTTTATTAAATTATAAATAACGACGAGAGTAAAAAAATCTAAATAGTTTAGGGTAATTTCTAAAACACTGCACACTGCATCATTTGACATTTGTTAAATACTACAGAATAGAGGAAGTGTTCAATTTTAAAATGATATTAGAAGAAAAATGGGTAGAGTTTTTCTCAAAATAATGGATCCACAATAAAAAAAATTTATATATGAAATCTTCAAAAAATCATTGCCAAAGCACTGCACTGCTTTCAATGTGCTTTACAGTGCAGTGCACTTCTCCCATAATTTGAACAACTTGAAATTCACATGGTTCAAAATTCAGACATTTCAAATTCTTGGCATTTTTAACATTTTATATAAAACAAAGTAAAGGAGGATTTACATTATGATGACTTGCGTTTTTTACAGAAATTGTGAGGGAGATAGTACATTGTATACGGAAATTTATTGATGAGTGACGAGAGAACCAAACGCGTCCTGAATTTTTTCCGGACGAAGATTTGGCACTGTGTACGTATCCGGAACCATAAAAAGACCTCAAGCATAGGGAGTTTTTATAGTTACTGAAACTAAAACATTGTTACTGGCAACCCTAATTTGTCAATTTCATCTAGTTGGTCTGCCATATTGTTGTTGTGACCATAATTTTATAGAAAATTTTTATTAAATTAAATTATCAAAATAAAAATAAGTTTTTAATTTGGAATAAAATATTGCGAAATCGAAAGTTTTTACATATTTGTTTATAGAAAAGATTGAAGTTATTTCGGACATAGTTTTTCTCCCAATTTTTAACAACAATTATTATTACAAACGATTAAAAACTTGTCAATGTGACAGTTTGCAATTTGTACGATAAAAACTGGAGGGGACTGTACGTGTGAGGTATTGCGATGATTGCTTCGGCAGTATTTAAATTTCAATAAGCTATCTCCCTCACAATTTCTGTAAAAAATACATGTCATCATAATGTAAATCCTCCTTAAAGCAACTATTCCACACGTAACCGGTCACCTTGGAACTCAACCATCTCTGATTTGGATGAAATTTTCTCAGTTTTTTGTAGGGAATACAAAACTGGCTTACCCATATTTTTTGTTCTCCCCTATCAGCCGCTACCCGACCCCCACCCAACGCAAGGGGACAGAAATTTTGTGCGATTTTACGGGATGAAGCGTCATTGTCAAAAAATCATATCTCGAGAACGTAGCAATTGTGTTTTCTGATTCAAATGCCAAATGAATGTTTATGTTTTTTTTTTTCAATAAAATAGCATTATTTACTAGAGAGGACTTCAAGCACTTTTTTTTAAATATTTATCTTAAAGCCAGAAGATTTATCTTTTCATGTATTATACAAAAAATTGTGATGGCGTTCGGTTTCGAATGTATTATTTCTTTTTTAAACTGGGGACCTCTCCTTTTTTGTCTTTTAACTTTGAGGCTATATAAGCCTTATTTAGGTGCAGAAAATTCGAAAGCTTTTCTTTCAATTGCCGAATAATTTCTTCAGTGTCTTTGTCTGCTTCAGTTTCTTCAGTTATATTCTAAGGAATTTCGAAAATCTTCTCTATCAGCGTAGATTTCTTTCTAGTCACTAGAGAGCTTCCCACTGAAACTAAAGTTCTGTTGAGCGATTCTAAGTCAAACTGAAGAAATCACTCGGAATTTCCGGTGTACGTGCCTGTAGAGCCTGCATTTGATGAGCAAAGGACATCAATGTCAAGGCCGGGCAAGCCAAAAGCTGCGAATTACTGAATTACTAAATTACTCAATACGAAAATGTGCACCCAAAATGCCAGATAATAGGCTTATAAGCAAGGTACATTTAAATCTGCAGGAATTTAAACTTGATCGGTCAATGACATTACAAAGTACAATTTATTAAATAACGACAAAATATGGGATATATATAAATTCATTAATAAAAAATAAAATATAATTGTTGCATATAACAGTAATCTGGCCAGATGTACACAAGATCAAAGATCTTGTATTTAGTACAATTGTAATGACCGCCTAATGACCTAGCAATTAAAATATAACTAACAACAAAACGAAACTGGGAAGATATAACATTAAAAAAAGAAAAGTTAATTAAAGAAAAATTTAGATTCAAAGGAAATTTTAAGATTATAAGCTGAAATTAGGTTAATTAAAAAATTATATATATAAAAGATATGAAAAAAGAGAAAGAGATAAATAAAATTCAAATAAAAATTTCAGTTGTAAGTATGAGTGTTGTGGATGTACACCACTATGTAAGGACCATGCTCACGTATGTCTCTTGTATATGGTGGCCGAGAACGCAAGTGGGAACAGCGATTCGGAATCTGGCGGGCCTACAAAGGAGTGCTTGCTTGGGAATTACAGGCTCCATGCGATCCACGGCTACTACTGCCCTTGAGGTCTTATTTAATCTGCCAGCCCTGCATCTTGTCATTTAGGTAGATGCCAAAAGGGCTGTATGTGCATTGCGGTCCTGGGGATGTTGAGAGAACGACTGGACTGGATCTTCCTATTGCTCATTTGCGTGTGGGCTGGAAGGGGAGTACCGTATGGCTCTAAAACCATTTGATGCGATGGTGCTGGAACCTCATTTCGGACGTCGCCTATCTGCGAGTTTTCCTGAAATGGAGTTATGGGTTGTGGGACGAGTCTTATCAAGCCTTCCCCGGTCCGTTCTAAAAATGTTCACCGATTTCTCTCTCACTAATTACATTTGTTGCTGATGTTTACTTTCTTGAACCTGACATTGGGTTGGAGTACTCAATTAGAAAGTACACCACTGTCTTCCAGCCTAAAGTCTTCGCCATCGCAATGGCATCGAAGATAGCCCTTGATGTAATCAAGGGAACGTACATTGCTAACCTTTGGGATAGTCAGGTAGCCTTGATGCCTCTGAGTGGCCCTCGGATAACAAGTTACGCGGGGGTTACAGAACGACTGTGGATAAGCTGCGTATCCATAACAAGATATCCCTGGGCCGCACGGGGATCATGGGGAATGAGACGATGACCTGCCAGCTGGCTCTGGTCCTTCCTTTCTTGGAGTGGAACCCGTTGTAGGCATTGCCACCTCAGTGATCAGGTCTCTAATCAAATCGGATTTTCGAATGAAACATCAACAGCGCTGAATAAACCTGAGTGCAGGTGTAGAAAAGTTTTTCTTGATGGGCCTAATAGGAATTTATATAACTTTTTCTTGGGGTTCGGAAGAACCGTGGTTGGCATCATCACCGGCCACAGCTCGCTTCATGCTTATCTAACAAGGATGGGAGCTGTTGACAGACTTGAGTATAAATCCTACCTAGAAGGAGAGCCAGAAATAACCGAATAGTTTCTGTGCGCTTGTCAGGGATTTCATCGGAACAAGCTGAATACGTTTTGGTCTGTCCTCCTATCTACGCATGAGCTGAAAAACTTACCTCATTTAGACCTGACGCACTTCATTACGAGAACTGATCGGTTTTGGCGAGAATTGTAGTACTTTTAGCAAGTTTTAGCCAATTTTGCTTTGGACCGTACTGAGGATCTTTCGTTCCCTGTCCTAAGTAAAAAAATATATATAAATTTGGTGCATTTTGCCCATATTGGAATAAATACATCGACAAATTATGTAAAATAACAACTACACACTACATTGCTTGACACTGCAATGATCAAATGACTCATAATAGCCATTAAAATACGTGCTACCTCAGGAGCTGTTTTTACTGCCTGGAATTTCTAGTCGCACTTATTTCCTGCCTCCAAACAACATCCTACCTACAAGTTTTGTGCGGTAGAGACAGCATATTGACCCATCTAAACAGATTCTTTATTTTGTAGTATGTTTTAATTAGCACCAATGCCTCAAACTGAAATTCAGCATTTTTCAAACAACTTTTTTTTAATTACAGATAGTAAAAAATCTCCTCCGTACTGATTGTAAATGTCATGGAGTCAGCGGATCATGTGCAATGAAAACCTGCTGGAAAAGTTTACCTCCATTTCGGGTGGTTGGTGATGCTCTAATGAAGAAATACAATCGAGCAAAGCTTGTCCATGCTGTGCATGAAAAAACTGGACTGACATTAGTTGTAAGCAAGTAAGTAATGTCTGTGTAAAAAAAAAAGAAAAAACAAGACCAAAATTTAATAATAATATCATTAACAAAACCAAAATTTCTTCTCTTCTTAAATTTGAACAGAAAGGGTAAAATCCCAAAAAATCCAAAAAAAATGCAACGCCCCAAGCGAATGGAGTTGGTCTATATCCAACCATCTCCAAATTATTGTGAACGAGACTTGCTTCTAGGATCATTGGGAACTGTGGGGAGAAATTGCAATCGAACAGCCCGGGATGTTGAAGGATGTGATTTACTGTGCTGTGGACGTGGTTATAATACTCACCAAATAAATCGTACATGGCAATGCCGATGTAAGTTTCAATGGTGTTGCCAAGTGCAATGTGACATTTGTAGTGAACGTTTAGAAGAATACACGTGTAAATAGGATGAATAGAAGAAAATATATAAAGCAAAACAAAAACAAAAAGAAAACAGCAGAACAATTGCTAATAAAGTTCGTGTTGTGTGTGTGTGACTTCTTTCGTTATTTCTAGGTCTATTCTTAAGCGAGAGTATGCTGTTAGGAGAGTTTTATTTGTAGAAATTTTTGTAAATAATTATTTAATAATAAAAGTTTTTTTGTATTTTTTGTATGAAATTTGAAAGATTTGAGCGACTTTTTTTCTTAATGCGGTACGAACTGTGAAACAGGAACATTGATATAGAAAACTCTCTACGTTGTTTCATGAAATTGAAACAGAAATCAAAATGGCGCCAATCAAACCGCGTTTATAACTAAAATAGCAGGGTAGTTTTAAACAAAACCGTTTTTCTCCTAAAATTTTTAAGTAAATTACTCATAAATTTTGAACTACAGGGACAAATAATAATAAATTATGAATCGGTGTACAATTGTGCGCATCAAAGGATTTTCACAGCCTGTTCAAAACTTGTGCCATTTTTGAAGCAAAAACTCTCAGTCCATTCATATTATATGTCAGTGCATTTACCCCACAGAAAGTGTCTTTTGTAAACTCAGAGCTAATAGTAAACAAGGATTTCTAGACATATAACAGACACATGCAACTAAAAACGGACAGCTAGATTAGATTAGATTAGATTGGATGTGTAAGCGTTAGCCATGTAAAATTTTTGTAAGTCAAGGTTTAGACTGATACTAAAGAGTCCAGAACACTCTTGGATTGAGACTACACACGTAATTTGGTGGAGGAAAAGCATGTTCGAGGTGGAGTAATCTCTGTTTGACCAATGCTTCACATGTGCAGAATAAGTGCTCTGAGGTTTCATGAGCATCCTGACAGAAGCGACAGGATGACGTCTTAACCAACCGTATCTTGTGTAGGCGATACCGTAAGATGCAGTGGCCTGAGAAAAGCTGTGTGATTATTTTAAGCTGTGGTCTCCTAAGCAATAGGAGTTCTTTTATTTTTACACCAGAGGTCTCGATAATCTCTTTTGCTTGACAAAGTCCTTGTAGCTTTTCCCAATAAAGGGATTTTTGTTTATTCTCCCAGCTATTTACGGTATCTCTGAGGTAACACTTTCTAGTGCAACAAAATGGCTCCGGTCTTTTTCTCTGTCTTGGCCGTCAGGCGTTAGACACTCGCAGACTGTCCTTGATTTCAAGTGAAAGATTTTAATGCCTTCACAGCGGCTTGACTATCTGGAGGCTATTGATGGTTGAGCCATTTATAGCTCTCTTAATACAGGTAATGGCGCTTTCTTCTATGGCTAATGCCTTAGCTTGGAATATGATAGGGGTATAGCCCAGGCCTTTTGAGATATCACATTTTGGTGCCGAAAACGCCCAGTACAACTACTCGTTTTCGAACCGTCTCAATATCATATTATCGATCCTTATTGGAAGTGGAGCGTCATTGTTGTCGGACTCCCAAAACTATGTCATACAAAATCCATTATGAGTGTGATTATATCAGACATTATCGTCATTTGCTCTAAGCATAACTCTTTTAAGATGCTTAATTGACCAACCAAATCACCTGGCTTGAGTTGTTTTGCCTTTTCCAATCTTACAGCACTAGAGATCACTTCCATTTTTCCCTGCAAATGAAGAGGTGGACGTTTTAATAAGGCTTCCATGGCTGCTGTACGACAGGAACTCAGGACACCAGATCTTCCAAGACAAGCAAGTCGGTGGGTTTTTTAATGGAGAGCCTCGGTTTTCTTTTGATTAGTTTTTGGCCACCATGCGAAGGCTGCGTAGATGACCATAGATCTAACAACCGTGGTGTATAGTCAATACATCATTTTTAGCTGCCAATGAAGTTACGACACGTGTAGAGTAATCTTACAGCTCTTCCCGTCACTCTGGACAGATGCGAATGCCTTTTGCTTCAGTAACTGCTAAACAAAACATATGAAAAAATTAGTTCGGTCGATAATCAGATGCTGCCCCTTGGTGTACAGCATTTAGCCAACTTGCATTTTTCTATATTTGAGGAAACTCAGAAAATGTGTGGCAAGAGTTAAAAATATAAGCAAAACTGTCAAGAACTACGGGTAATAACAATTTAAAGAATGGTCGGACCGAACGGACATATTATATGCCTTGAAAACCTTTTGATGTGATACATAACGGAGACTGAAACTGCTGTGACCTTCCAAATTCAAACTAATACTAAGAACGCGTTGTATTAAGGAAATGTTACAGCGTGTAGTAAAGTATATGTATACTGAGATCATCAGTATGATGGCAAACCCTTTCCGCATATGTTATATCGCTTCAGATTAGACCACAGTTTCATAGAAGATGAATTTAATATGGTATTGAAATAGTTCTTTTTTGTCCTTTTACGAGTAATTACACTGTATCGTCTTATTTTTAATTGAATTGTACTGGAAAATATGTGTCCGACCTACATCTCCTGTACCTACAAAAAGAAAAAAGATAATAGAAGATAACACAATGAATTTATTGTTGGCAGCTGTATAAAGATTATATCATCTTGTTAGAATACAGGTAAAAGCGGAATATAACTATACAGAATAACCAATAAAGACTAATGTTATACATATAATAAAGTGAAAATATAATGGCGAAATAGCAAGCAGAATAAACTTTGGCTTAACTACAGGTAAGGAAAGAGAGATATTAGTACTATATGCGTTAAGTACTAATTGAAATGAAAACAAGAGTATAATTAATTATAAATAAAGACGAGTCAGAATGTGCACTAATCAGATGTAAGGGACTTTAATCGCTTAAGACATTATCTGCAAGAGTCCTCTGCCCGCAGATCAAACGATTCCACTTACGTAGGATTTGAGTAAAACAAAGGCGTTCGCAATAATGTGATTTATATAGACTTGGAATTTCAATATTGTAATTTACGTTAAACCGCATACTGAGAAAATACGCTCGGTGTACACTGAGTATGTAGTACATTGAAACTGAATATTGAAATTGAGAAAATGCACGCGGTATACGAGTTTATTGCAGTATGACTCTAGTTATAAACCATAATCATTTAATACACGAACCTTATAGAACCGAATTTTATATTGCAATGTTGGCTGCAACTCTTTCTGACATTTGACATTAGACATTTGTCAAGTTGAAGTGTCTATTTCGTTTTATATTTCATATAGACAAGAAATTTCACAATATTTTCTCGCATTTTGTATGTGCGCGGAACTTTCTTAAGTCAAATGACAAATAAAATCTAAGTGCTCTAATTAATTTTTCAGTCTTGTAAATAGCAAGTGTGTCTCTGAAATTTTATATTGCAATTGACATAATTGCAATATCAATATTGAAATTGGAAGTCTGTCTCCGGTATTACATCGAGGAAGAAGATAATCAGTACTTCGGGATGAATGCGAGAATCTCAACTTCTTTTAGATATATTCGTGACACTTACTAATTAGTAATTTATGTAAAAAGAACAAATCACGATATTCAAGGTGAGTATATAGAGAGTGACCAAGAACAGCACTCGAGTGCAATTAGATATGAGCACGACTTGGTAGTTTATAGACAAATCGAACATTCAATTTCACTAGAGTACCATGGAGTCAGATTTGGGGTTATCCGTTTTATATGCAGAGGTG
Organism: Dioctria linearis; assembly: GCA_963930735.1. Taxonomy (NCBI): domain Eukaryota; kingdom Metazoa; phylum Arthropoda; class Insecta; order Diptera; family Asilidae; genus Dioctria; species Dioctria linearis. The sequence goes on along the minus strand of OZ005740.1, from coordinate 338,259,845 downwards.
CACATTTGTCGTGCAGATTTGATTTGAAATCATACAAAAATTTCAGTTCCTCTTCGACTGATGAAGGGTCCCGAACACAGACCCAAGGTCCAAGGGGAAAAACTTCATCAAGTGAATTTTGTAAATAAACCTTATCGTAAAAAAATGGAATTTAATTATATTAGGCAAAGGTTAGAAGCAAATGTTTTAAGACATATAGATAAAATCATGATAAAATATCCTTGGCGATGTTATCTGATTATGAAAGAGGACATTATTGGTATCACATACAAAGAAAAATAATCCAAAAGTATGGGATTTTTACAGTTATAGTAAATAGGTAAGCGGTTAACGATATTATTTAAAAAGCATCATTGAAAAAGGTGTAAAAATACTGTCAGTAGTGTTACTGTTATGTGAGAGATTAATATTAAAATCTCCACCTACAACTATTTTGGTATACTTATGAAAAATGGTACCTAGTTTCACTGCATTGTCAAGATTAAATATAACTGGCGGGCAATAATAATAAGACACAACTTCTCTTATTGAGTGAAAGGTGTCCTTGGTGGTCGCCTCGTATTCGTTTATTGATCGCTGAGAGGGAATTTTTGTACCATCGATATCGGCATTTGAAGACTAATGAGGTGCGTACTCAATATAACATTGTTCGCAACAAAGTCACGTTAGCTATAAGAAATGCTAAACGCCAATACTACAGTAATAAGTTTAACACTGACCTGAAACCCAAAACTCTTTGGGATAATCTCCGACAAGCTGGTGTGTGTGGTCGTTCGGAAAGATCATCCTGCTCACTATGTCCTGGTGGAATACCTCCTACAGCTTTGATACCTCCCACGATATTCCAGGTTTGCCTCTGCATTCCATCTCAGACAATTGTTTTTATTTTCGCGGAGTAGATCTGGAGGAGATTATTTCTGCTGTTTTTTCGGTGAAGTCTAATGCGATTGGGCCAGACTCACTCCCACCACTCCAAATAAAAATACTGTTACCTGTAATTGATAGGTATATTCTTCATATTTTGAATACCTGCCTAACGTCATCCACTTTACCCAGCATTTGGAAGACTGCTACTGTTCTGCCGAACCCGAACGGAGCTAATGCCAAATTACCTAGTAACTTTCGCCCCATAAGCATTTTACCTTTTCTATCGAAGGTGCTTGAAATACTCGTGTATAATCAGATCCTTGGTTGGGTGGAGGTGGACAAATTTCTGTCTCATTGGCAATCGCGCTTGGATTTCGCGCTTTTGGCGGTTGTGAAACTGCAGTATTGAAGATTACTACGGACATCAAAGCTGCCATGAATGATAATGATTTTGGAATTTTAGTTTTCTTGGACTTCTCTAAGGCCTGCGATAGTGTTGACCATGGTCTTCTCATTCACAAATTAGCAACCAATTTTAAATTTAGTGCAACAGTTCTTTCCTTGGTCAGGGCGTATATAAGTGGTCGTTTCCAGCAGGTTAAGGTTGGTGATGAATTCTTAAATGCATTGCCCGTGCTTTGTGGTGGTCCGCAGGGCTCTGTGATTGGCCCATTATTACTTAGTCTCTTTATTAATGACCTTCTTTTGGTAGAAGAGGATGTGAAGGTACACGTGTATGCCGACGATGTACAGATGTATCTAAGCAGGCCTATTGGTCTGCTTGAGGATTGCATTGAGCGTCTGATCTATGTCGAATACACAGGTGGTCGATTCTCAATGGACCTCTGCTTAATCCTGGAAAATCACAGTTCATGGACTTCTACAACAGCGCTTTAAAGGTCATCGATATACCCCCAGTTATCTATAATCCAGGTGGCCAGAACGGCTATTAATTTGGGAATTGTTCTGAACTGCAACATGATGTGCTGCGACAACGTTTGTTCGATTTCAATAAGGTGTATGCGGGGTTGAGAAGGTTATGGCTCTCGGCGAGAATTCTGAGCACTAATATGAGGCTAAAATTAGTAATTACACTGATTATGCCTTATTTCACTTTTGGAAGTCATATTTTTCCTAGTTTGGACAATGAGTGTAGCCGTAGGATGTAAGTGGCTTTCAGCGATTGCGTACGATTTGTTTATGGCCTGCGAAGGTTTGACCATGTTTCTCCGTTTGTTAACACGTTACTTGGTTGCTCACTGAGTACTAATCTTAAGCGGAGAATGATTATTCTTCTATTCAAAATGTTAAAGAGCAATCAACCAGAATATCTTAGAGAACTTTTCCAGCTCTCTTCTTCGCCACGTACTCATAATAGTGTAATTCCGCGATTCAGTAAATTAGTTATGGATCGTCCTTTCTTTGTTGAGGCTGCCCGTCTTTGGAATATTCTACCTGTAAGCGCTCAGAGGGCCCAAACTGTCAATGCATTTAAGACTCTCATTAAAGTTCACATTTAACGTCAATTTCCTTCCCATATTACGAAAAATATTTAATTTTTCTTGAATGATTTCCTGTTTCGCGGTGAGTACAACTTTGTAATTATTGTTGTCTAGCTATTTTTAACTTGTTCCTTTGCTCTGCTTTTTCTTCTCTACTTTAGGGCCTGACATCTCACCACACTTCTACCCTTCGAGGAGAGAACTAAAGGAGGCGACACAACAAATTAATGGCGCGAAAATTCAAACACATTTCTTAAATACTCCGCACAATCTGCCGCACCACCCACTGACAAGTATATAAATGGACTGACTGATTTCATGTGGCATCAGTTTTGATTTCAGAAAATATGCTCTCACTGACGATATATTTAAATTATTTGCTCATATATGCATGTCAGTGGAATTTACCGAATTTACCACAAAAGTATTTTTAAAGCATTTGCCTCAACACGGCTTGTTGTATTTAAATCTTCGAGCACATATAACTCTTTTTTATATTACTAATACTTAGTCCAATAGTCATTAACCATTTCCTATAAAAAGTAAATTATCCATTTGTAACTACGTCTCTGCGCCAAACACACTTCGCGGCTATTTGTTTAAGTAAAAGTGACAGTCAAACACCCTGCCAAAATCTATTTTTGGCTACGCTGCCATACATATACTTTACTATGGGACTATGGGATGTCGCCTCCCTTAGTTCTCTCCTCAAAGCTTCTACCCAAGAACACAGCCAAGAAACGACTGGCCATCTGTCAAACTTCCGGCATTTTACACTGCCCGATTCATCGATTCAACGTGTATGTTGTTCCTTGTTCGACTAATAAGTCTGAATTGCCGATGTCCGCATGGTAGATTAAAGTTGTGTTTACATGTGACAATAGCCGTGCGACATGCATACATGCGACCATAACAGGTTTTACAACTTCCTCCATAATACAATATTAAATACATACATACAAATTGAAGAAGAGCCAGAGAAAATAATAGAAAATATAGAAACAATGGGAGCGGCTGATCATTTGACTAATGAAAATCAATAAGGTGATTAATCGGTGCTTCAACAACATCCAACAACTTTAGACATCTGACGCGTTTGCTCTACAGAGACTTCCGGTGTTCACAAGTGTAGAGATTGCAAAGAGAAATGGACTCAGATAATATATTTCCTCCCCTCCAGCTTCTACCAATCAGTCCAAAGGAAGTGGCCAAAGCTTTGCCAAGTGCTCCTGCAAAACTACTAGCTCAAAATCAGAAATGTTTTTGATTTAAAAAGAAAAACAAATGTAGCTCTAAGGATCACAGCAGTCCATCCTGCTGCAACAAATAGGCACTAGTTAGCTATGTCCACAGATTTTACTGAATAAAAATAAAGGCTTTAATAGTTTAAACAAAGTTTTTTTTTTTTTACTATATCTAGATATATGTAATACCTAAGTCGTACTATTGAATGCTTATAGGAGTAGTGTGAAACTTGATTCAAAATCAGAGAGATGATTCAAATCAGAAAATGGCAGGAATTCTATACAATGGCTAAGTATTTTATACATACCCTGCATTCCATACTTTGCCGGTTATCCTTATGACAGACATGGGGTATCGATATCTAGATATTCGGAATATTCCGTTTATACACGATGTCTGTCATCAAAAACTTTCAATATACCCAGAAAAACTAATGGGTATAGACTAGATATCTAGATATCAATATCCTCAAAAATTACTGGGTATACCCTGATCATCGACATTTCTTACTTTGGCCAGCGCCATCTTGTTGTTGATAATTATATGATAATGGGCCCTATTCTGTAATTTTTCATAAAATAATATTTTATGTTATTTTATGGCGAAAAATTCCCTTCTTCATAAAATGAAAATAAAACATAAAATATTTAGTACATGCCGCTATGTTTTCTATTACTTTTTGAACAGCTGGTCAATTGACATTTGCGTGATACTCTATCAAATCACCCACTAAATAATCGTTTATGAAAGCAGCTGCTTTTTTAATAGCTGTTGAGATACTTTGGATGTAAAAGTGCTAAAATATGACAACTCCTGACTGGAGTTTGATACGAACCAGCAAACCAGCAAAACCAGCGAAATGCAAAGCAGCAGAAAGATATCCATTACATACAATTTTAGATTCCTAACTCAAGTGAACGGAATAGATGTCTTTCCGGTATGAGGCTATAGTTACTCTATAAATATTTGAATTTGTTTGCTTAAAACGAAACATTTTGGGTATAAATTAGAATTATTCATAAGTTTACAAATCACAATAGAAGAATTTTATTAATTATCCAGCCGGAAGAACTTTTGAAGCTGGGCAACTCACATGAATCGTAGGAATCGCGAAGATATCGTATCCTATGATCTATTCTGCATAAAAGTAAAACCTAGGCAAATATAATTAACTTATTATATTTTATCATACCGCACCAGTGCAAATTTCTACAATTTCTAACAAAATTGTACTTTTTATGTATGGCGGTGGACATTCAGTTTTTAATTAAAACAATTTTCGCACAACATTTTAATTGACGCATGTCATTTTCATAAAATGTGTCAAAATACCTATAAAATGTCCTGCTTAGGATCTTTTATGTTATGCTCAATAACAGGAAATATTTTATGTTATGATGCATAAAATAAAATATAATTTCTGGTAAATAGGATTTTAGGGAAATATTTTATTTTAAGGCATAACATAACATAAAATGACAAAATTTTACCGACAGAATAGGGCCCAATATGTCTAATTAAGCAAAAATGTGTCCATCACAATTTTGTTATTAAATAAACCGTCGACCACACTTTTCTTCGTTTTACAGAAAATTGTGAATTGAGATACCACATCTGCCGATACATTTTGCTCTTCAACCAGGAAATTATTGCAAAAAAATGCATTTTTTTTCTTTTTCCGTTCCAATTCTTGAATTTGTCGTATATTTACAATTAATTTAGCCTGCATTAAAGCTAATAAATTCGTCAATTCCATTTCCCAATTTGTTACGCTTATGGCCAGTTTCACAGTCTGAGGTTAAACCAAATATTTAGTTTAAACTCGACGAATTAGTTTCACAGTTTGGTTTAAACCCCGGTTTAAACTAGAGTTTAAACCGTGCCATCCCTCGGTTTAAACTCAAGATAATTTTATTTTGACAGTAGCATTGTTTGTTTGTATGAAGAAAATAATTTCATCATGGATTTAGATTTAGACATTTCTAGCGATGAAGAAGATTTTTTTGAGTTAAATTTACAACTCTGTCGACGACTGATAGTAATTAGAAATCGGTCAAATCATTTTAATGAGTGGGACGACGTTGATTTTTATGCTAGGTTCCGTTTAAGTAAAGAATTTTGCCACTTTGTTTTCGAATCTATTCTTGTGCTCTATTATATGTCTTTTTTATGCACTAGGGAAGGTCAACTTAACTTATGCTAAAATGTGCATCCTTTTTTAATGTTGGCATATTTAAAATTAGCAAATATAACTACATATTTTTTATTTTTTAATTCTGATCTGTTTACTTCTTCCGATTGACAGATTGATTGATAGAAAAATTCCTTCGCAATGGTGGCGATAACTAATTTAATTCACAATTTGATCAGTACTACCAACGTTACCAAAAGAATGCACTGTGAAACCCGATTTGGTTTAAACTACGTTTAAACTTGGAGGATGGTTTAAATTAAACCTTAGTTTAAACTAGACTGTGAAACTGGCCATTAAAGATCTGTGAACTGAATTGAAATGTCAAAGTACGGTTTGTTACATCAAGCCCCTTTTTATATCTGTCAGGGGTACTTTGATATCTAGATATGTATGTATTCGGAATATCTAGTTATCGATACCTCGTGTCTGTCATAAGCATTACATCCCAACAGAACAACGAAGACATAATTTTATGCTTCCTCATTTTAGACATCAATGAGATTTACACATTTTCGGCAGTTATGATTTAATGGACCTTATAATTTCAACACAAAACAAATTATCGGAATTTGATATGTTTAACGACAAAACCTCTCCAAAATGCTTCTATGTACGCTAAATCTAGCACAAAACTTTAAACTCAAGCCGGCATGGCAGTGAATTTTACACCGCCATGCTTTTCCATGCCATGCCGAACGAAACAAATTCGATTTATATTTTCCACAATTGCTTTTCCCCCAAGCAGTTATAACTACTATAGAAATTGAGACAATTTACTGACATATTTCGCTGGTAATTGCCCTTACTCTTCATAGACTTCTTCATCATTTTCCAATACTTATCTACCGAGTTGCAGACGCGGAAGATACAAGATACCCCGAGAGAATCGGTCATTAACATGTCACGCTATGCAGACGTATCGAATGTCAGAATGCGAAGCAATCCATCACACACAACACACAGCATCTATCCTATCAATGGGCTATGATTTCTCCTCACTCACAATCGGATCCAGCAGATGAAATGAGCAATCTGCTAAGAATCAATCTGAAATTACATCGGCATGAATCGCGAGATTACATTGAAATGCCTAGGTAAAGATGGTACGGAAACTGTAATAAATGCGGCTTTTAGCAGTGTCCGGTATTCAAGCGTCTTGCACCTGCAGGTAACAAGAATATTATTAATGCGAGTTCATTTAATCCATTCTATGGCGAGGTAATATTGTCTTCTGTAATTGGAATGAGTAATTAATTCTGTCGACATGATATCAATAAAGAGTTGAAATTAACTAAACAGCAAAAGTTCTCACCAGGGAAATATTCTTATCTAAGACACATAATTGAAATGGCGGAAAGGAAATATTTGTGTATGCGCTTTTAAGTGGTTTCTGAATATGATGTAAACATATTTGTGGTTTTCATCTGTGCTTCACTTTTCGGTGTACTACAGGGTGATAAGCTTAAATATGTTGAACTTTTTTTTCTTAAATCTATGTCAAAAGTTGTAGATTAGGCGGTTTGTGGTTACTTTTGATTTTGCTATTATTATTTTCTTTTATCTAATTTATATATTTTCTAAATTAGTAGCAGGCCAGTTCGCAATTGGGGAAATTATTTCAAAATGGAAAGATGCAACATCAATTGCTTTTGGTAATCAAAACCGTGAATTTTCAACTAGAGTACGTTTCAACACAATTGATAATTAGATACCCTTGATGCGCAGAGTCGCCCCACTTTAAAATTTGCGAGAAAGCAAAGAGAAAAATTGTAAAATTGCAGGACTTTTTCGTTTGCTTTAAAATCTCATGCATGTGAAATATTTCTTCCGACACTTATGTACATACTAGAGTACTGCAGGTAACAGGTAAATATGATATATGGATGTTTGGGCTTACTTTGCTTTCTTATATAATTATAAATTTAACAGGAAACTAATTCTTCCTATTTTCACTGAGAGGTAAAGGGAAGAACTCTTCCTGCTTTCTTAGGAAGGTATGGATTGGCAGACAGAAATTGTTTAATTTTATTTCTTTAAAAATCAAGTTTGAGGAATAGTTGATGTTATAGGAGACAAGTTTCTAATAAAAGCAATAATTTTGAATGTATGTGGAATTTTTAGAATTTGAAATTTATGAATTTTAAAGCGAATAAGATAATTTTCACACTCCTGCCAACAAAAGTTGACCCGAATGAAAGAGAAAATAAAGCAGCCTATGTTATATATGTGACCACTGACTGCTTTATATCAGGAATCCCCCTATACATAATTAACGATGCCAAGATAAATTTTCATCACATCACTTCGGTGATAGATTTTGAAGGAGTTCGTTTGAAGTTTTTGATTTATCATTAATCAATCAAATAAATTACCTGCAATTTATTAGCATTTCGAAAGAATATTCTTAGTAAATAAAAAAAAATCAGCACTTGTTAGGGCAAGTGAAAAGGGATATTTAAAGGTATTATTTGATATTTAAAAAAATGGGAAACCAGTCAAAGGACAGACTCGTGCAATTGTTTTGCGCATATTTAAAAAGATTAAAGAATGGTTTGAGAACGAAGGAAAATTGAATTCATCGAAGTTTGCGGTAACCGAAACGGTGAATTTGACAGCAGTATCAGCGCAAAAATCAATCGTATAATTGCGGAAGTAAAAAAACATCAAAGTTAAAATCACCGCCGGCAAAATACAGTCATCGTAAAGCCATAATTGTGGTCAATTATCAGTAATAAAACAAATCGTGTATGATTTCCGAAAAAACTGAAGGACAATAAAATGCTTAGCATTACGAGTGAATGAAGATTTGAAGGTCGATTTAAGTAAAACGTCAATGTAGAGAGTATTTAGGTCCATGTGTTTTACCTACAAAAAAACACAGTATAATAGGAAGGTGTTATGCGAACGTCACGATATAAGTTTATTGCGTATAAATTTCATTTGAAATATAAGAGAATTTGGGTACGGCGGTTATGATATTAGAGAGTTTTGCTATGAAAATTCATAGCGAAATAAGTCAATTGAAATTGACTCAGTTTGCTGCTAAGTCTGCAGCTAGAGAATTGAGTGGAAAAAACTCTTTAAGCAAAGCCAAGCTGACCTCATATATAGCCTTAAAATAAATTTTAAGTGTGAATTATATGAGGCGAAATACAACGTATTTACTTGAATGCCAAGATTAGCCCTATGCTGGACTAGTCCCATGAATCAATTGAAAAAATTTGGACTACTGTTAAATAAGGGGTTGGTTCCAGAAATACAACCTTCAAATTAAATGATGTTAAGCAGTTAGCAACGGAAGAATTTGAAAAAATTACGGAGGAGACCTGGAGAAGTGTTTATCAAAATGCTATGAAAGCTGAGGAAGGATATCTTGGGTATGAAGCCCCTTTTGGATAAGTTAACAGATAAGTTGATTATTTCCTGCTTAAGTTTACTTAGGCGCTACTCCCCGATTTTTTTTAAACTTTGCATTCTATTTGCAATTTACTCACAAATCACAAATAAGCAATATTTTTCCACGGAAACTTATAGTTTTCGAGATTTTAACTTTAAAAATTGAGAGCTTTGTACTGCACTGCACAGCACAATTTGACATTTTCACAATTAATTAACTCTTCTTCTTCTTTGTAGTAGCAAAAAGAGGCAGTGGTAGGTTTATACATACCTTCCGAACTTTCTAGTTACCAGAATTGCGTTTTTTTATTCATTACGAATATTCAATTGATGTGTAGTAAACATTGAATAAATAACTAATAAGGAAACGGCATATCGAGTGAAAACTTAAGCATCTCGGCGAAATGTGTTAGTGTGCTCTGTTTGTATTCGTTTCGTCATGGCAATAGTGAAACCGTTAAATTTTGAAGGGGGACATTTTTTATAATCCAAATTGCTATGTAAAATACACAAATTTTTGGCACCCCCTTATCTTCAGAAAATATTCCGTGTCGTTGCCTATGATAATTTAAGTGACGTGTCAAGCGAATTTTCAAATAAGTGACCAGCCCTTTTGTCATTTCTCCCCCCGCTCCATGGGTTTGACTGTCATTGAATTGCCTACTCACGTACACTGTATTCGCACGATACCCCGCTTCCTTATTAGTTATTTATTCAATGGTAGTAAAGCAGCATTTAGTTCGAATGGAATAGAAAAACATTTATTAAAGAAACACACAAACACGCGCGCGGAGCGGAGCGTGTGCGGAAGGTATGTATATACCTACCACTGTCTTTTTTGCTACTAAAAAGAAGAAGAAGAAGAGTTAATTAATTGTGAAACTGTCAAATTGTGTTGTGAAGTGCAGTTTAAAACGGAAACGATAAGTTTCCGCTGAAAAAACCAATCACATATTTTAATATGACTGAACATTTTGCTCGTTGCTTTTCTAAGCATGTTTTAAAAAAACGTCTATATAATACTTAACTTGTTTGTTCTATTTAACTTATTTAAATTTTTTGTTGTTCTATTGTATGGCATTTCACCGGTGTGTTGTTGCAATAATTAAGAATATAAAAATACTCTAAGATCTCGAATGCAATTTACTTCTTTACAATACATTTTACTGAAAAGCAATTTCAACATTTCATTTTTCTAACAGTGTACCCCAGCGCAAATAAACATGTCATCCGCACAAACTTTCTCATTTGTAAATACATTAAGGCTTAAACACAATTGCGACGATAAAGCGACCGACAAATTCCTATGTAATACACGATCCATAAAACGTTCCGGGAGAAAATTGTTCCTATTACTGCAATAGCAGTCGGTCGTCGCAATTGTGTTGAAGCCTTAAGGCTTAAACACAATTCCGACGACAGAGCGACAGAACGACAGACGACAGCGAAAATTTCGCTGCGAAACAGGCATTCGAAAAATTGGGAACACAATTGCAACGACAGGCGATGAGCGACGATTGTGAAAGAAGAAAATATTGAAATTTCATTTGTTAAATGTTTCGAGCGTTTTAAAAGGAGATTTTTATCAAGAATATTTTATATTATATTGAAAGAAATGCAATGGACCAAAGTGTGGAAAAAAACTGAAAATGCGGAAATTAAGTAAATCAAACGCTTTGAAATATCCATCCAACCCACGTCTTTTTTGTCCACTTGTCTTGTCTGTCTTGTAAACTACAAATTATTTAATAGATTTCACATTTCCTAGATCAATTTTTCCTCAAAGCTCATTATTTTAAAATTATCGCGGCGTGCTACCACCTAAAAAAGACAAAAGTGAATACCACAACCATTTCATTCGATTAATTTTGATGGTAGGACTGCAGCGACGACGGCAAAATTAGAAACTGATCAATCCCGGCGATATTGTCGTCGATCGCTCAACGTCGGTCGTCGCAATTTGGTGCATTCGCATAAGATGCTGTGCTTTTAGAAGTTTGACAGCGACATATCGTCGTCGTTTGTCGTCTGTCGTCGGAATTGTGTTTAAGCCTTTAAGTCTGCTTTTGACAGTCGCTAGAGGCGGTTGCTATGGGGGCCTGTTATTTTGTTTTTATTGAGTAGGAAATTTCTATATAGGAGAGAATTTTGTCATTAATATTTATAAAAAACTTTCATACGTAGGTATGTGATGCATGTTGTGTATGAATAGCAAAAAGAGCGAAATTATTTTTTAGAAAATTGCGCAAGTAGGTATTTCCCATTCGCGAAAAATTATCAACTGATATGAAACGTACTCTACCGATTCTGGTTCGGCTAGCGTATATTAATGATACAAAGATAACAAGGTATGGCCGATTTGAGAGGAATTTTACGTGTTGCTACGTCATGAGGTGACTAAAGTCATTTCCAGAGAATTTGTTTTCAGTTTTTCGTATTTTATTGACTGGAAGACGTTTTGAATATATTAAAATATTTAACAAAACATTAGTATCTTCGTTTAAATCACTTTGGGAAAAGTAATTATGTGCTAGTGCGGAAAGCAAAGAAATTTGCAAATGCAAAATTTTTTTCACTTTGATAAGCACGATTGAAATTGAGACGAACAATTTTGTTACAATAGTCGCCAAATCAGTGGCGACATGTTATAATGACATTTATAGATTCTTTTTCTAGTTCTTAATAAATTTTAATAATAATAAAATTGGAAGTTATAACATTTTTCAACCGCAGTGGCTTTATTTGAGGAGGATAACGGAAACGATGAGGAAATAATTAAATACCGGGACAAAAGAAAATGTTTAAGGCAGCGGTATTATGTCATGTATATGCCTAACAAAATGTACTGCCTTATTAATTTTCAAATTCAAGAAATATTCTTACAAGTTTTATAACTTCAAGTTTGAAGAATTTATATAATTAATAAATAAAATCATTTATATTGAATAAATTAAAAAAAAAATAACATATAAATCTAATTTCTTAAATTTACATACATTTTTTAATCTTCGCTTGTACTATCACTCTCAGCAAAACTCAGTGATATTCTATTGAAATTATCGCCTGTCGAAAGTGTTACAATATACCGACTATCGATAAATTGTCGAAGGTCAAATCTTTCGAAGTAATAACATCTTGCCCCAGGCAAGTAACCGATTGACAGATAACTCGGCTATACTTTGTTAACCTTTGTATACTAATAGAGCAATCTCTTGAACAGCTGTTCAATACACTCTTATTCACCAGTGTGTAAAAACAACGTGCTTGGTTATTGAAAAATGTAAACATTTCTCCTTCAGAAAAAACAAGTATATTTTTCTTTGTCACACTCATGCTCAATTTCCTTAAATGCTACATGCAATTCTTTCTTTCAAAATTTGGATTAACTTTTTTTTTAATTTTTTCAAATGACGCCTACTCTGATAGGTAATCTCTTTCTATTGAACAACTGTTTAAGTGAATTCTCTATCTGGTTCTTCATTCAGGGCGTGCAACTTTTTTCCGCTTTAAAGATCAAATAGATTTTTGAGAAATGTTATAATATCTCTCTCAGAGGTTGAGTTCTATGTATAACAGTTTGCTAAAATGTACTACCATAGAGTCAGGATCAGTAACATACAAACAGCCGGCATGTAAAGACTAGCATCAATCATAAATAAAGTCAATGCCAATACCAATTGAGTCTATCAACCAATAAAACAAACAAGAACGTTCAGAATACTGCGAAAAAGGTACAAATCTAAAGTACTCTGAAGGTTCTGCTCGTTTTTTTGTATATTGTCACCAGTAACCATACAGCACAAAATTACCCAGTGTTCATACCTGAAAAAACTAATCACAATTCTGCCATAATTCATCAATTGTATACCTCTGTACATTTGTTGTACTCGATTCATTAACCCATGTCACAACAATAATATTCAATCATTTTTTTCTGCTTTGTGAGCAAATTCCGCACTCATTGCACTCTAGAGGTCAATGAAGGTAGCGTAAATAAAATGTTGTTGCTTAACATGGGTCAATGTATTGTGGGACAACAAATTATTTTTCTTAGATGTAGGAATTTAATTTTTATATTAAAAGACTTTTGGGGCAAAAAATATTCAGTCGGAAATCAAGTTACAACGAGTTCTTATTTGTTCAATATTTCTTTCTCGCCTCTTCGATTTCAAAGAATGTTTGAAATCAAAATGGTTGACGGGCTTAAATTAAGTTTGAGCAGCGTTACACCCAGGGACATCCCATTCTTTTCCTACAGATCCCATAACTTTCCCAGGATAAAGAGGAATTGTTCAGTATGTACTTAGGACTTTATTTCTAGGAGTTATTAGAAATTTACCATAACTTATTCACTGGGATATCCCAGAACTACTCTATATGGGAACATTCGCAGTATTAAACAGACAAATACATACTTAATGTGCAGGACAATTTTAGGACAAACATGGGAAAGTCGTGTCCCTCCGAGGAGAATTTATTTTGGTATGTTCTGTAATTAATTTTCGTGGTTCGCGTGATTGGTATGCCTCCGTTGGTCGTTTTGGGAGATCAAAAATAGAACTACAAAAAATGAGCCATATGAGAACTGCGTTGTTTAATTCTATTCGCTAGGAAATTCATTTGTAGCAGTGATACTAAAAATATATTTTCATTATAAAAATTTTTAATAACCAACAATTTTTAACGTATATTTTTCAGCTAAACCCGTTCTCAAATCTGTAAGTATCAGTTTACATGCAGAAAAAGCGCTTTCCACACTTTCATACTTGTGTGGCTGGAATTGTATGCAACAGCATTGCTGACTCATAGAGCTTTGGTTTCAGCGTTTATTAAGCATGTCTTCAGATGATTGTGATATACACGGTTGTTGAAGTGTTTGTTTAACCCAGATGATAGCAAAATGTAGAAAATAAATATATATAAACATATTACTGTATTCAATTTTTACGTATTTTATCGATTCCAATTGAATAGAGATCTTTTTCGTTGTAAAAGTCATCGTAGCCTGGAATCTAAAAACAGTACACAGTTAACAATTTTCTCGACCTTTTTGATATATCTGCAGCAAGGATTCATTCTCGAATTGAGAGTTTTGCTATGAAATAAATTCATGCGGCACATACGGCAGGCAGGAACTTAGCCATACTGATGAGTAATACGACTCTTGTCGATACGAAACGACGCTTCTGTATAGAAATTTCTTTTTCAAAGATTTTTCGATTATAAAAGTGTTTTTTCCACTCATTCTCAGATGTCCACAAATTTCATTTTCTACTTTGTGTCGTCTCAAAATTTATTTCAGATCCACAATGGAAAAAGATAGTTTGAATGGATTTGGTTTACTAAATACATATCGTGCCATAAGCATAGAAGTCGGTGCAATTTTTTGAACCCGTTGAGCCCCTTGAAAATTCTACATACGGACCTGGCTAAAAGATTTATTAACGATTTCGAAATGTAAAATATCTGTGATTGCCGCAAATATAATTGCTTTGCTAAAATCGGCTTCAGTTCATATTATATAATAATTTAATTTAGACCTTCCCTACGGTATGGCATACAGACTAACAAGACCTTCCCTATATGGTATGGTATCCAGACTAACAAGGTACACTACATGTAAACAATTGTCCGCCATTCTTATAGTTATGGTCGCTTATGGTTACTAACCCTAAAATAATTCATCTGGAAACGTAGCCAGAAGGGAACGCCAGGGAACTGAATTGACAGCTGCCAAGTTATATAGAATATAAGCTATTCCCATTACGAATCATGTTCCACCACTAGGTGACATAATAAAAATATATATACATTTGTCACAGAATTACGTCACAGGCTATCAGCTGCAATGAGTCAAAATTTTAATGGGAATACCTTGTCTTCTCTGTGCCTTGGCAGCTGCATTGGGTCTACAGAATACAAGGTCTGTGCACTACTTTCTGATATGAGCCATGTTGTCATTTCGTACCATACTGTGAAGTTTTCAAGTAAGAAAGTATTTTCATATTAAATTTTTCAAATATTCTGAATTAAAAAAGTTATTTTCTTTTGTGATTTGAGTTTTATATGAACTATTCCTCTTTTATGAAATGAATTAAAAGACAATGGTTATATGTATGCAGTGTTATCACGCAAAAACTATATCACCAAGGCAGGTGTAAAAACACATTAAATAGTTTTGTTTCCAAAAGAATAGTATTTATCATATGAGTGAACTAATAATGTACCTAGCGATGGAGTCATCAGGATTTGCATTGACACCCAAGGTGCAATCAAAGCTTTGGACTCGAGTACCATTAGATCAAGCCTAGTGTAACGGTGTCGTTGTGCGCTCGGGAAACTGTGGTGCGAACCATAGAATTATTTTCTGCTGGGTGCCTGATCACTGTCCAGAAAGAGCTCCGCTATGAATATACTTATTTCTAGAAGAGGAGCTCGTAGGTTGGCCCCGTAAAAAAATCAGTGAAGAGAATTCTAGATGTACTCGCCTGCAAGCTGGTAAATTGCAGATGAGGAAAATTGACTTCAAACATGATTTCAAGATAGCTTTGGCCCGAGATTTTTCGCATGAAGACGAAATCTCTGCAGAAAGCGGAATGATATGCATAATCTTACTACAGTTATTACGGGACACTGCCTCCTTGGGAAGCATGCAGACTATGCAATCTCCATACAATAACTTACGCATCTAAAATTGAACCAGATCAGATGAGAGATATAAAAAACGCAGCTATTATCTCTAACATAAAATCCATGTATAAATAGTCAAAATTTCATTCCCACGAAAAATATTTCTTATTTATCACATATAGTATTTAGAAAACCAAATGTGTTACATCCATAGGCAAAATTTGTGAAGTGAAAGTGTGAAGTATATTTTTTGAAAAGTCAGTATAATCTTGTGAGAAAATATTTTGTGGGAAAATATGAAAATAAAATTAAATTCTAGAAAGGAAAAAATTGTATATAAGTCATATATCAGACATAAACACTTTCATACAAAGTTCTACATGTTTACTTGCTGCTATAAAGCGTTACTATCCCCTCACAAGTGGTAAGGTTTTAATAGCAGACACACTAAAGTGGTTTGGAAAAAGCTCCAAGCCACTCTAAATCAACATAAATAGTAAAAAATGAAAATATATACAAAAATACAAGATTTTAATTTAATTCGTAAAGCAGACTTTTCAGCTTTGTCAGAGTTAAGTAAAAATCAATTAGAACTGAGTGGTCATTGAAGGCTCTTAACAAAGTTGGTACGATGATGAGGTACAGGGTATACGAGTCATTTATCAAAGTTCGTGGGCGAATATTAAATATTAAAGTTAATTTTAGATTAGAGCTCAGGAGCGTGTACGGCACCTGTAATTATTCGAATCATAAAGACTACTTTAGTTACTTCACTTCTTCTGGTGAGCGTAAGTAGCTAAAGAAGATTTAATCATCAATCACAAGGAGGAAGCATTCAAGAATTATTCCATGAAAGTCTAAGTGTGAAGCGACTAAATCTCCTCTGCATATATATATATGTATATACAGATTCACGTATATGTAGATTCATGTAGAACACCGTAACGTATTTCTCCCAAGGAAACCTACATAAAAGGAATCAGCTGAATCTTATTTGATAAATATGATTCTCGCCATTTAAGTAAAAATATATATTTATTATATACATTTGTAGAAAATATTGTGTTATAACGAACCTGTATGTATATAGCAAAAACATTTGTGAGGTTTTCTTCAATAAATTTTCCGTCGCCTATGATTCATAGTTACTTTTTGAGTCAATATTATATGTAAGGAAATGGAAATTCACCAGATGACCGTTAACCTCTCACCTTACCGTCAAATTCCTACCTGACCATCCGTTTAAAATATTCTAGAAGTTGAACTGGCTTGGTCGTATGGAAACCTAGAATATCCATCCCCGCCTATTGCCGGTACATGAAAAGTGGAGAACTAGTTATAGTAAGTGCGCAACGGAGCCCACTAGTTAGTACGTGTGCAACGGAAAGCCATCCTGCTCTGACCATTACGTGATAAAACGGATAACTAGTGATAGAACGTGAGCAATGGAAATCACTAGTGAGTACGTGTGTAATGGAAAGCTATCCCATCGTACCTATCAGCTAGGTTTAGTCATTTAAAACCAACTTTTGGGGAAGTAAGCAATAAAGCAAGAAATTGAACTGAAACCAGCTGTTCTTATTTGTTGTTATCGAGCGAAACTATTGGATCTCGAGCAAACTCCCCGAACGTGCAATTCGTCCGACCGAGCAAACTAACGTCATAGTGTACAAAGCCAGACACAAAACATAACTGACTTCGTAAAATAAGAATATGTGGTATATTTCGGCATACAACTTCATCAACAGACAAAAACTGGGTGTCGAATAAAATTTAACACTAATTTCTGAAGTTTTTCAGATATTTTCTTTTATTGATGGAGCAACAATTGCTTATTTGGTTGCCATTAAAAAAAGAAAAAAATGTATGCAAAGGTTCAGATCGCTATTTCCTACAACCTTGGAAGTTTGAAACCTCAGACAAGGTCCGCAAACTTAACAAATGGGCAAAAATTAACAACAATTATTATTTTTTACTTTTTGTAATTTTGAAAATATTGCAAAAGTTTTTCAAATTTTACATATGTAGTCCTCGTCTTTTATTGCCTGACGTACTCGACCAGGAAGGACTTGTTTTTTTTTTTTTGTAGTAGAATTACATTGAGTCAACCAAAAAATCATCAAAATTATTTCAATTTTTGGGTTGTAAATATGAAAGGTATAGATTGGTTTAAAAAATTTAGTTTGCTAATTTTGATTCAAAACCGGCAAAGTCACCAATACTACTTCGTGAAAATTTATCAATGCTAATGTTTACTTATTGGCCTGATCTTTTTCTTGATAATATATTGAAAAGTTTGATACTCCACACATTCCTATTGAACCGTAAAATAAAAAGATAATATTGTATATAGTAATAATACCTCTGCCTCTGTCCCCAATGAACTTACTGGGACATCGACCTGAAGTTTGTCAGCTTTTTGTAGACAGATTGAAATTGTGTATTGCTGTATAATGGAAATAAATTTCGATCAATGTTAATTGGTCATGGTCACAAGTATCAAGGTACTGTCAGTAGGTTGGCTTAAAGCTGAAAATCAAAAATTTCATAATGAAATTTTGGGAGTATAGTGTGTGTTTCGATCAGCAGTACAGGGCGGTCTCATCAGAAAAGCAATGAAATTCTGTCTACACTAAGTGAACTCAGATAGAGTTAGTTCATATTCTATATAGGTCTCGAAGAAAAGAAACGCAATTCACTTAGAATGATATGCCCAAAATCTTTTTAATTGTGCAGGCAATCCATTTTCCTTAAAATGATTCAAAGTTAGATTTTTAATATGGTCTACCATCAGCGTTTGGCCATCTGAGTTAACTGTAGTGTAGACAGCAGGCAGATCGCCCTGTTCTGATGATTGAAACACACAATATACTCTCAAAATTTCTTCATGCTCTTTTGATTTTCGCCTTTAAACAAATTTTTATTTCTCTGCTTAATGCAGTAGGTTGAAGAATTTCCTGTATACTTTATATGGGTTTCGAAAGAGTAAAACTCAATCCCCCTCTCTAAAAACTTGAAGAAAAATACCGAAAAATAAAATTTAATTAAAGAAAATGTTTTGTTCAATATCAGTGGTCAAACCAATTTCCCGAGTAGTCAGTTCTGCGCAATTCTCTCTGGAGATTTTAAGAACAAAATCTGGATAATTGGAGTTTCTGCTCATCCACTCCAACTTCACAGATACGTTTTGCATCTTTTGTGTGGATGTGTACAAGAGCCAATACACATATGCATGAGGGATGTGTTCAAGTTTCTTATTGTGAAAATCCAATGAACGCGGCAGGCGTCGCATCGCTTTTTCAGTTCAATAGAATATACGCGTTTAAGTTCGTGCTGACCAAATAGCTGTCCTGCTTGCCGGATTCGCCGCGAAAGTAAAGCAATTTTCTACTTTTAACGTGCGGCAGATGTTTTGACAGTTCTTTTGATTGATTTTAAACACTTTATATGCTTCGTAAGCTGCAACATTTAATTACTCTGATATATCCATTATTTCACTTTTAATAAATAACTCAAGCTTTTCTATCACTTTTTCTTCTTATAAATAAATCTTAAGAGTACCTACGCGACGCGTTCACTTGGACTTGCTCAAAACATACACGCGTTTCGTCTAGGCCTTCGCCTTTAAAGGGCTTAACGTCTCTAAAGCCACAGGTCCTGATGGTTTCTCGCTCCTGTTAATTAAAAGTTGCGCCTTACTCTAGGCAGATGGACAAAATCACTGATCATTCCTTCGTAATTGAATTTTTCGAAAATCGCTTTTGAATTTTAATTATTAAAAATGATGAGATGATATAGCAAAAAGGACAGGCCATGCAGTGTAAAATTCGTGTACGTGTTATAAGCATTTTATTTTGTTGACCCGCGGGGGGGGGGGGGATAGTAGAGGGCTGGGTGTTTAGTTTTTGTCAGTTCGATATTTCTGACATTTCTCAATGTATTTGAATTTACGAATTGTCATCGGGTGTCTATATGATATCAGCCATACAAAGGCAACCCCAAGAAATATTATCGCAAAATAAATGGGCCACTAGGAAAATTCTTAAAAATGAAAAAAGTTATAAAAAATTTATAAAATTATAAACTGAAAAATGATTCGAGTCACTGTGATAGGAAATTATAAAACTTGTTCAATACTTGATAAAGTTGCAACCACTAAATTATGTGCCCGGTCAGAAAATATATATATGAAAAAAAAAATCAATTACGAATGAATGATCATTGACTACTTCCGTCTGCCTAGGGTGTTATCCTTGGCTAAACCTCTGCGCAATTTATTCCACTTATCTTATTCATTAGTAACTTTCCAAATGCTTGGACACTAGTCCACGTTTTTGAGAATAAAAAACGGAGGGTCGAGATGGTAGCGACCCCTCAGTTTATCGACCAATTGCAATCATTTAAATTCTTTCGAAAGTTTTTGCATCTATCATTAACGTCAAATTAATAAATTATCTAGAAACTAATCAACTCATCAACCAATATGACTTCCGGTTTGGACGCTAACTTTCTGACTTGGCTTACGGAATGTTAGAAATTTAGTTTCCACAATTTCGGTGAGTCCGAAATCATTGCCCTGGTTATTTCAAATGGCCTTTGATAGAGTCTGGCTTCCTGTCATTTTGGCCAAACTTAAAGCACTTGGTCTGTCCCCTTCTCTTCCATTATGAATTGAGTGTTTTCTATCTGGTCGCCTAATTTGTATAGTAGGAGATAGCGTTACATCTGAATCGCATGCTATAATTGCCCGTGTGCCCTAGGGCTCTGTTAACTATCCGTCTCTCTTTCTAATTTTCATTTACGATCTGCTTTCCCTTACTTTCAATCCCATCCACAGGCGTAAAAATTTCCAGCACTTTAAGCTTGACAGTTACAGCCATGGTGCCCCCGGTGTTTGTAATCAGTGGGGTGAACAAACTTTTCTGCAGCGTACCTATTAAGAAGAGTTACGGGAGGAAGCCTCGCGGGCCGGCCGCCATTAATAGATTTCTCAAACCTAATTGTCGTGGAAAATGTCAGTGGAGTGGATGGGAAAATCAATTGATGCGAAACAGACAAAGTAAGTGGCTCTCCGTATTTGCCTAGGAAAATAGTTGAAAGTCCGCTTTAGGATTCACAACATTTAAAATGCGGAAAATGCAACTCTCAGTGTAAAAGTCGGCACCCTGTGAAAAAAACAACATAATTCCAAAGCTTTTCGTAATTATTTCCAACGGAAAGTATTCGTATCCCTTCACAATAGTATCAAGTAAATGGAAATCTACACGTATGATTTTTCTTAAGCATCCATATATGCATGGACTTATAGCGACCCACTAACATTTTGAAGTCATTTCAAACAAAAGCTTTTCCACCGACAAATATCGTATTTGCAAGTACGCAAGCGCACTATTTTCATGATTTCATTGATCCCCAAGTTATAGGGAAGTTGTGGGAATAGCCAGAACAGCTCGCCTCCAATAATCCCTTCTCGGCTAGTTTTCATCAAAAGCACACACAGCCTCGGCCGAGAAGTGCAGGAAAATTTCATTTCGTCTCGGTGGCAAGGAAAAGAAATTGTGAAATTTTTCCATTTCTAGTCTCAGGAAGAAAGTGAATTGTGTCCAGTTTTAAAGCAAAAGAAAAGGTGTAAAAAAGTTCTGGAGGATGTCAAGAAAACACTTATAAATTCCTGTGGATTTTATAAAAAAAAAAAAAAAAAAGAGTGCTTTGTGGGAAAACTTTGCATTGGAAATATGATCCAGCACCAGCAGACCAATGGGAGGTCTCGAGTTGTGAAAATGTAGAGCTCATTGAAGAGGGTGGAATTTTTTTTGGAGAGTATTGGTTTTGTAGTGCTACTGCTGCTGGTGCGTGAATGTTCATTTCTTCCAGTAGGGCGCCTCAAACGGCATCGTCATAAAGTGCAGTAAGAAGAACGGGGATTTCAATCTAGTCATAACGGGAAGTGATTGCAGTTTTATGTATATATATTATATAGGTTCAAAAAGAAAATTTGAAAGCTCCAAAATGGGAAGAAAATGGGCACAATAATGGCTGAAAGCTTAATCCATTTTCTGTATTGAGAAGGGATTTGCCGAGAGAAATCTTATGCACTCCTCCCTGCCAACAAATAACCGAACGTTTGCCCCATAAGGGCTGCGCTGCGAAACGGTAGTTTGTCAGTATTGTCGATGGATACAAGGAGGTTGGTGATAATTCTCCGCGATGGTGTAATGAATGCGAACAAAATTCTAATTGCCGACAATTATAGTTTGCGGGTCCTAGTCTAATTCTACTAAATGCAGTTTTCTCTGTTACGTGTATATGTATGTGTGTGTGTGTAAAATATAATAATTCTAAAGTGTGCTGCTTTTCTTTTACCCAACAGTCTCATTCTCAGATTTTGAAGACGCGAAAAACGAAAACTTAATAAAACCTCACAAGTGAAGTGGTGCAGTCGCAATTGTAGGTATGATAATGTATAAGTAGACCTATATGTTCACCCGGTAGTGTGCTGTGCAAAATTTCGAAAAGTTATTTAACGAAGAATTAAAATATAGAAATAAAAAAAAGAAAAAAGAAAATTAGGAATGAAAAGTTTTTTTTTCACTCGTGTGTATCTCGCGTGAATATAAATGACACACACAAGTAAAGTATTGAATTCGGAAAATGGGGCCACTGTGATATTAAAGAGGAACCTACAGTCAACGGAACGAAGAATTTTCAATCGCGTATACGTCACAAAAGTGGGAGTGAGTGCGTTTAAAGTGTGCGTGAATCGAACCGAACGAAATTTTGTATAGAGCTTTTTTCGTGCAGTTTTAGGTTAAGAAAATTGGCCGGCCTGGCATACAGCAGGAAATAAAAACGAAGGTAAGAATGAAACCAATATATACATATATATATGTACATTCAGGTTTGGTGTGGTATTTCAACTTCAACAATATGCATACAAACATATACAGTTATGCCTTACACAAGTCCGGAGACTATATTCTACCCTTGCTCGAAATGTATACCTACCATGGGTTTTCTCACTAAAAACGGTATTAGGGTTCAAAAATCCCTCTTTACTTCAAAAGTAGGCAAAAAAAAAAGTTTGTTTTAAAATATTTTAAGGATTGTAACTTACACAGCTAACAGAGGCTAGTCTTATTTATATAATACAGTTATACCTACCGAAACAGTTCTTTTTTTATGTCTCATAAGTATATATGTATGTATATATATGGCTGTATATATATGCATGTAGTTGCTAAGGGGTCATCCTGGCGGAAATGATGACAATGTTATTTTTTTTTTTTAGAATTTTGAATGAAGCACTTAATTAAAATAGAAATTATCATTTTCTGGAGATATTGGTATGTATGTATGTGTATTTATATATAATTGAGAAAAATAATTATAACGACCAGATTCGCAAAAAAAAAAAGAAAACTTTGCTGCGGTTGGAATGAGCCTTCAAAGTTTTTATTTAGCGTTCTGGTGGGGGTATAACTTTCCACACTTCCATTTTTTATGAGTAAACTTTCGTAATCATGCGGAGGTCATGTCATACTCTAGAGAGAAGGACAGAGGGACACAACGAGAGAGCGAGCAGTTTCAAGATATTGAATAAATGTTTTTTTAAATGATATCTTGGTGGAGGATAAAAATGGTTCATGGTTCATTCACTGATTCATGCGTAAATTTTAGGTTGCATTTGGACTGTTGGCAAGGAAGTTTGTCATGAAATTAGTAATTATTAATTTTCAAATATTTGTAAAGTTTCTCTCAACCACACGTTCTCTGTGAGGCTTACCAATATCTCTCTCACGCACCTAACCTCGAGAAAGGACATAGATAAGGAAGTCGAGGAAATTATTACTGCGTTTATCCAATCTTTTGTGTCTTCATACCCACTGAGGAAGGCAGATCTCAGAACTATGCACCCCCTCCCCCCCCATGTCTAACGAGAGAGCTAAAAGAACAATGTAGAATTGTGCGTAGGCTGTACACTATCGTCAGAAGATAAAATGGCGCAATCGAGTGGTTAGCTTACCAAAACGCTCAAGTCATTACAAATATGCGATCCGTAAATTTAAAAGAAAATCATGGCAACTCTTCTGCGAGAACGGGGGTTAATGAGATGTCAATGCTAAAAGATTTCTATCCAAGATATGTAGGAAATCAACCCGAATCTTTGGAAATCTTGCTAAACGAACACTTTCCTGACGGTTCTGATGAGGATTCTTCGTCTCTGCGAGCCGAAACCTTTCGCAATGAAACCGTTTCCGGGGATAGAGACGTATGGCTTTCACGGTTAAATGGGTAGTTGATTCGTTCAGCAAGGATATCATTTGTCCAGCCCTTCTTCAATACTCGGGTGACTCTTTGTATTCAAATAGGCTACGCACACACCGAAGTTGTGGCACGAAGTCTGTGTTAAGTTTGATTTCCTTCTTACTCAAAACATTAGAACGCACCTGCGGCAGATTGTCACAGCATCGAGAACGCATACTTAAAGGGAAGGTCAGCGTCAGCTAAGACGGCCCTCCACGAGGTTGTTCACTCAATAGAAAAGGACTTCATTTTTAAATAATCTATGCTGGCTGCTTTGATCTATGTAGAAGGCGTCTTCAATAATATTCTTCTACATAGGTTTACTGATATGTTAAGAAAATATGGAGTGATTCAGTCTTTAAAACATTAGATCGCACACATGTTGAATAATAGAACTGTCTTTGCTGATCTTGGCAGGACAAGCAAAGTTAAATAACTTCATATGGGCACTCCGCAAGGTGGTATCATATTAAGTTTATTATGAGTGCTAACACTCACCCGAATGGGTATAAAGCAGTATGTCACGCAGACGAGCTGGTGATCTCAGTCACCGGGATTTATGAACTCTGCGGACTGATATAAAACGTGATTCGACTAGTCATGCACTGGGCTACGGTTTCCGGACTGTGCATCAATCCGCATTAAACTGATTTATGTCTTTTTACCAGGAAAGGAGCATCCCCGGACTAAACCCACCTTCTATTGGTTGCACATGTTTGGAGCTAAAGGGCAGAGTAAAATACCTAGGTATCATACTAGACAAAAAGCTAAACTGGAAAACACACCTTGAGGACAGATTGAAAAAAATACTTAGAGCCTTCTCAATGTGTCGCAGAGCTATAGGAAAAAATTGGGGACTTGAATTGCGAATGATACTATGGGTATACACTAGCGTCATCCAACCAATGTTAACTTACCGTTCTTTGGTGTGGTGGAAAATAATCATCGCATTGGCAAAGGTTTTCAAAGGTTGTGCCTCCTCAGTGCAAGTGACGCTCTTAAATCAACTACCACTCGGATTCTTGAAGAGGGCGTCAATTGCAGCGCTAAGACTGCATCTTAATCAGTGCTGGATTCACATTGGAACAAGAGTTCTATACGATTCCATATTAAAATTCGTGCAGTCTATCGCACGATAGGAACAGCGAGCACCACCTCGAGACTATGTAGAAAAGCAATTTTAAATCTAGAATTTCTTCAGCTATCTTCACTGATGGCTCCAAATCCGAAGAAAACACAGGAGGAGATGTTTTCTGCGAGGAGTCCATGTGAGGCTGCTCGCAGAAAACGTCACATGAAAATTGCCATACACCTTGAAAGCATGTCACGGTCTTCCAGGCAGCAGTTAAGACCGTCTTTGAAGCGAGGAGGCATCGCTGTCTGCTCAGACAGCCAAACAGCTACCAAGGCTTTATCTACACCCCTTACAACTTCCAAAGTAGTACTGGAGTGCAAAACCAGCCTGAATTCCATCTCTCTAAAAATGTTGATAAAATTTCAAAATTGCTCAATAGCCATAAAGTTCATAGACATAATGTCCAAAACTCTTAGCGTTCATAAAAGACCGTCAAGTCTGGAACAACACTGGACCGTAATTCCTAACGGGATCATTCGTTTGGTACAAAGACGGATTTAAGAAAAAATGCATCGTCCGTGTAAGAGTCTATTGGCCGAGATGTAAGTTACACAAGACTCTGGGATTATACCTAACTCTTTTTCAAGCAGAAGGCTATCCATAGAAGCGAGCATTCGAATAAATATACATAGAAGCTATCAGAACGCATTATATAATCTCGGTCAGTCAAGCTACGAAAGAAAAGTACGGAATCTGCATTAATCGGACCCTAAACCGTCTGTGCCTTATCAGGATAAATAAGGTTCAAAAAAGAAAAGGCTCACCAGCTACAATGGCAGAACTTTCCTATGGCCTAAGACACCTGAGTAAGTTCATCACCTTCCCGTTTCCTATTCTTTCTCAGCCTTATATATAATCTGTGAAGATTTAAGAGGATAAAACATCAGCACTTCCGCCACTCTCTCATGTTCCTTAATCCTAATATCACCTTCCTGCCATGCTGTACTTTGTAACATAGAGTATACCCTGAGGTTGGCTTAATAATATTAAAAATAAAGAAACGAAGATTCTAAAAAAGTCATGACCTGTGGTAAGGTTGTTCACTGGCATATTGACTGGCTATTGTCCACTTGAGTATATGCTTAAAAAAATCGCCAAGACCACAGACAATAATTGTCGATTGTGCAACAAAAGGGGGTAGTATCTGCAGACCAAGTACTTTGGGAATGCGCACGACTTACTCGCCAAAGGCTCGAAAATCTGGGCAAGGGTTTTGTAACTAGATCAGACATCCGGAAAACTGACCCTATCACAAAAGATATATATGTATGTCGTAGTACTTAGCGATTAGCTCTCCGGCGCCATTCCATACTTATAATAAAAATAATAGTAATAGAATATAAGATAAACTGTGAACTCAGAAAATTAAATATTTTGCTATAAATTCAATGAGAAAAAAGTTGTGTTTTTTCCCAAGGAAAAAAAAGGAGATATATTTAGCTTCTCAGTACGCGCTTAAGTCAAGGTTAAGATTGTGGTGGCATCTAGTCGTCAGATTCAGCGCTTTCAATGTTGTCTTACAACTAAATTGGTATATTGCCACACAATACTGATTCAAAATAAATTTTAATAACTGGTTTTGTTGTTATTTAATTGTCCATATAAATTAATAAAGGAAATATTAACGGCTTATTTTTGCCTAAGGCAAAACATGTGTCTATGCACAATGGCGTCCTGTAAAATAATTATAAAAACACACAAATGAGTAAACTTACCCAATGAGAGAAATTTCTATACTGTACCATACTCACACAAATTTATTCACTGAATCGTCTTAAGTATTAAATAACTGAAATTACCTTCACTTGCCCTCTTCCATTGTCTATTCCATTCAATCACTGGGACCTTATCTTCTTGAATCACTTAAGCCACCAATCAATCAGTCATAACATTCATGGCCATAGAGAACAGTCAATCATGCATCCATATATATCAAAACTAGGTATATATCATATATCCTGTACAAATCAGCTACAATATTAAAGACGTTCTTCTTTCGAGCTGTTCAGAACCTTCGAGAAACACTTTCCAAGCCAAGAAACAGACACCATCGCTACTAAATGACAGCCCTAACTTAGTCCTACTATTCTAAAATATTGGCAGTGTTCGTGTGTAAAACTGACAAACGTTTGATTTGAATAGCTCCTGCGCCCTAAACTACTGTTAATATAGAAAAATGGTGTTCTGATGATCTTTGGCTTGCTTCCTTATCTTCCCAACCGTAATAACTTTTTTATACATGTTTTAACAAATTTATTTAAAAAAAATTATCTTAAACAAATGATTACGATTCTCCAAATAAAAACTGTCAGCTGGTAATAATTGCATATGGAAATGTGCCATGTCCGATGAATTCGAATGAATCTGCCTGCAGAGTCAAACTACGGTCGTACATACGCACATATAACTATTACTCAGATGAGAGTTTATTGAGCGTAAAAAATTATTGTTTTCTATAATGAAAAACAGACCTTCGTGTTTATAGGTACGTATAGTATAATTAACAGCTAATACGATGAGAGGATTACAGAATGTGGAACAGGCCAATCGGGGAAATCACATTAAAAAAACCTCCAGAGGTCTCTACCTCAATTGTGTTGTGGAAAAGGGTAGTAATGATCTTTCGAAGCGCTCTAAAAGTTTTCTTATTCATATTGAAGAAAAAACAAAGTACCCGACTTTATGCTCTACAACTTTCATAATAGACATTTTTCGCTATGAGTATAACCCCAAATCGAGAAAAAAGGAAATAATCATTTTGATGCCACAGTGAGATTTATCAAAAGAAAATTTCACTCCTTCTTCCCAGATGGCGGATAATGCTGAGGTCGCAGCACCCCACAAACTTAAAGAGGAATACCCAGTTATCATACAACCTTAGGACCGACACCTTCAGACATCAGAGATGTCTTAAACAATGGATTATGATACTCTGAACATATTTTATTAACAATGCTTATTTCAATTAAGGGGGGGAATGCTTTGGCGATCGAATGTACTCCTGGCTTGAGCGACTTTCTTGGGTGAAAAAGTGGACTTTTCTACTTTTCGTGATTGCGCAGAATTGGTGAATCGTGGAAAATAATTTCCTATGAGAAAAATCTTCACAACAGAACACTAATAGCTATGGAAGAAAGACCTGCAAAATTATATGCGAAATGTAGTAAGTGGGATGTATGTGACCCAAGTGCATGAACATGGGTTTTCCGGCGGCAAAAACGTCCCAAGACTCGGAAGAAGTAGTATCTACTCGGCGAGATCTTTAATTTGATATCCAACATGTAGTATTGGAACCACCACCCACCGCCGGGGGTTCCTACCCCCACCCTAAAAGTATGCAGAGAAACATTTTTTCTATGAATTGTAGCTGGTAATGAGCGGAGGCGAACAGTGAAATCCGTTTTCCGATCGGACATAACGCTACCGTGTTTGAGCCGATCTAAAGTGAGAAAAATCTTTTACCTCAATTCGAATAAAAAAAAAGAGGGAAATAATTAAAAGTGAGTACAGAAGGTGGGTACTAAAACTTCTTCTCAGGACCTAAGGAATTCGATTCTGTTCCAGATTTTGCAAAATATACTAGATCAAACTTTGACCCCCTTCCAAGGCTTCCCGCGCTTAACTGAAGAGTATCATAATGGATCGTTTAAGATATTCTTCATGTCTGGACGTATCGAGCCTAAGATGAGTATTCCGCCTTAGATATCTCAACATCCACCACGACCCCTCAAAAAATCGCCAAGTGAGGCTTCTAGCTAGATCCTAGTGTAAAAAATTCCATATAGACTGAACTCTAATTCTTTTAGTCTTTTTTAAGAACTGTTCCTAAAAAACTAAGTCAATATGGGCGAAAGATGTTGTATGTAGGTAATTACTTTTACCATCAGCTTCTTTTCTGTCACGGATTATACAAATTTCTTTGTAAGATTCCTTGTAATATGCGCAATTGCTTCTAAGTAATACCATAACGGATTTCTGCCTAAAAGTGTCATTTGGATCCTGTTCGACTAGGTTGAGTTGGAAGTGACGAATGGTATGCACGTGAAGTCAAATCTGTCAGCTGAAGCTGACAGCTCACTCCGTGGCAGCTTCCTGACAGACCGGTATGCTAGCTCGTCTCAGGTAAAGGCGTGAGTCAAATGAAGAGAAAAACCCGTCGCTACCACGCACCATAGACAAAAAATCTCATGGCTTACAAAATTGCCGAACACACACATCAGGTCCTGAAGAGGCATCTTACATCACTCACCTTTGAGATTGTAGAGGGGATCCAATGGTAGTGATTCTCAAGGATGCAAAATCCTAGACATTAAAATGTACAAATATCGGTTTTTTCCTTTTACATCACGTAACAATAGAGTGCAAATCCACCTGCAGTCTTACCATTTCTATGAATGCTTTTCCTTTCCTTTGGTTTTTCCTTAGCTATCCCATTTTATCCGAATGTTGGTTCGTTGCTCTTGTACCACTTGAACCAGATTTATCTTAATGTTTTGAATTACTTGACGACGAAATGCACTTTGGTGCTCTTTTTCTTTTTGTAAAAATACAACAGGTCTTGGTCAAAATATCACTGGATCTTTTTTTCGTTTAATCAAGAGCCTAAACTCGAAAATGAATAAATTTCTTCTTCCTCTCCCTTCTTGCCATATTTTTTGCCAAATTTCATGCATTCCACCAACGTGGAATTTTTTACGACTGGCACTACACCCAACAGATGTCACAAGGATAGTCAGAAAAATGTTCCAGCTGGGCCAGAATTGCTAATGTCGACCTTACATGCGACCATAACATCTTTGGATCTTAAGTTTGAAAATCGAATTAAATAATCCAAAACTTTCAAATAACAAAAAATAATATGAAATTTCAAATTATTGCTGCGTTCCTTTTCTCGTTCTGAATGAATCTGTATGAATCGACAGAACGATGTCATAATTTAGTTTTATTTTTATAGAAAAGATCCATTTCAAGTGTTTGACATTTCTTCCATTTGATAAAAGCAAGTATAATTTCGTAAAAATTGTTGTTTATGAAATACAAAACCATTTTCCTACAAAAGCAACTTAAACTCAACTATTACCACCTCGACCAATAGTAAACAATACTTTCACGAATACAAATTAAAATCGTTCTGCTTAAATCTGGGAAAAATTCAGGTGCATTCAGAACCATTCGGAGTCCGAAAAAAACGATGACAGCTTGAAACTAAATCTTTCGGCTCGAGAAAAAGAATGGCATGGACATGGATTGAACAAATTCATTCTGAACGAGAAAAGGAACGCGGCATATGTGATTAAAAAAACCGAAAAAATACAATTTCAAATAAATACCCGAAGATAGATATGGGAATGTCGTCAGGGTTGGCCTATCGTCTAGGTCGGTCATCTGCGATTTTTTTAGTCACCAATGTTCGAGCGCGCAAAAACTTCTCTCAGTAACAGCCACAGACTTCAATATAGGTATAGACTGATGACAGCTCGCAAAAATTGAAGCCAGCATAAAATATGCTTTTTATGTTGCGAGCGATTTGTGCTGCCACAAATTAAGAAAAGTATTTCCAGAAGGGAAATTGTTATATATGTAAGGAAATTATTTATTGCAATAATATATGTTATTACCTTGATTATTTATAGTAATATTTCAAGCTAATAACAAAAATTGTGTGCTTTAATATTTATTTTTAATACGGAATTGGTTTTTATTAATTTAAAAAGAAATCTTAAAGAAAATTAAATGCATTACAACCATGAAAGAAAAGTATAAAAATATGAATATTAAAAATTAGCGTGTCCACACCACCTTCCATTGAAATATGTTCTTATTTTTGACTAAGCATTATTCAGGTATTTGGATTAGTTCATAGATACTTGATCGTTATGATAGGTAATTCGCCTTTCTACCTGGGATGTGATAGTGGCGGCTTTATTCTGGCTATCGCAACTAAATTTATAATAAAGCGAATCAATGGTTGAGGTATTCTGACATATGGGTATTAACTATTTTAATTGTTAATTAATTGTTAATTTTTTACGATGCCAAAACTGCCACTCCTCAAGAAAAATTAAGAATCTTACAGTACCTCTGCTTACTTTAGTTTTTCTGACTACTTAATGATATAATAATCGATAAAAGTTGGCAATATCGTTACTCAGAAGAATGTTTTTTAACGCTTATTCAGAAAGTTTAAAAAGTGGTATTAATAACTATAAAACTATATGCCCACCACATAAATTGTTGGAGGTCTTAATTTGATTTAAAAAAAGTACACAGTACAGAGAATTTTCGCAATATTTATTTCTCAAGCTTAAAAGGAATTACATGATATAAAAATTCGCGAAGAAACATTTATAAACTTTTGAGATTTTTATACACGTCCCGATTCTTAAGATTTTTACTTTTCTCATAAA
This sequence comes from Dioctria linearis, assembly GCA_963930735.1. NCBI lineage: Eukaryota > Metazoa > Arthropoda > Insecta > Diptera > Asilidae > Dioctria > Dioctria linearis. The sequence continues at coordinate 338,228,165 of OZ005740.1, read as the reverse complement.
ATATAAAATTTATTACGCATTGTAGTTGTAATTACATATGAAGCGTAGTTTTAAATTTGCAACGCGAAAAACGTAAATACTTAAATATTTTCTGAATATTTAGCAACAACTTAATTAAGAACTGCGTACAGAATTAATTTTTAAAATAAAATTGAAAATTTCTCTTCATTTTAGTTAATCATGGTAGTCCTAATTATGTTCTATCCCGCAATATGACAGTAATTTTGGATATTTTGCCACTCTGCCCCCATAGTTATGCTGGCTTCAAAAATTTTGTATGTGAAAGGCCTGTTGCTAGCGAAATTTTCTTGACATTGCAGATTTGAAGCGTGAACGCAAAGTTGTGCTGTGCACTCAATGGTTTGATCTCCCAAAAAAAGTTTTTTTAGAACCAGTGAATACGGCCCCAGAAAGTGTGGAGAAAATATGTAATTATCACGGTAAGCATTATGAATGTGTTACCATGCTTGAAAGTAAACCAAGAGGAAAATTCAATCTTGTAACATGTTTGATTGTGGTGTCACGTGATGCGGCAATGGCGTTTGTCCTAACGGTTGGCCACTTTGTGTAGCGGGGGTTCTCCCCCTGTGAGTGTGTGCTTGGAAGATGCTCTAAATGGGTCCAGCACCAAACCTAACGAAGTCCGCCAATAAAACACCAGATGAGAGATGCTCGCCAAAAAAAGGCAAAAAAAGCCCTCAAATTTTGATAAAAAACAGAAAAATGCAACAAATTCAGCTTTTTGTTTCATTCAATTAATTATTCTAGGTAACTTTCAATAATTCCAGCACATTTTTCGTCAACTGGCCAACGTAGACAGCACTGGCCAACCTTGACAGCATTTCACTTTGCTTTTAAGGCCCTATATTTTTTTTTAACTTTTCACCCAATCAATTTCCAATATTCAGCAAATGTGTTCCTTTTTCCCATACCTTTCCAAGGATGTGCTTTGATTGACCGAATTCTTTAAACGGAAGTTATGGGTAAAAGTCAAACGGGCGTCCATCCCTGACAACACTCCATTACTCTCAAAAATTAATTTGCTTTGACACAAAAACTCAGGTGAGACATACATATACAGATTCTTATTAAAATACGCTTAGTTACTCATAGTAAAAGTCCAATTTTTACTACGTACCAAAATCGGACTGAACTGTAAAAAAAACGTACCTAAAAAGCCTGAAAAGCATCTTAAAAAAGTACGTTTGTGACAGTCTTGACATAAAAATATCATGTTGTAGCTTGCTTAGATTTTAATGAAAGCTTAAAACACGAAATTTTTATCAAAATATTTCACAGAAAAGAAATTTCAAAGGAATCAGGGAATTTAAATTTGTGTTCAAAATTATGGAAGACTCATTTTCAATTAATTTTCAATTTCAACTCATTTCATCATTATAGGAATACCAAATCCATTGCTCATTCTCATTTCTAATTGAAAAGTAATGCAACCTTCAAAATATTACTTTCGACCATTTTTTCTGTCTAATGAGACAGAAACACGGCAACTATCTTGAGAGTATCTAAAGAGAATTTTTTTAAAAAAGAGCTATATTCACCGTTAGTTGTAGACAGTAGAGTATCAGCTAAAATTAGTCTTAAACGTTCTTCCTAGTTAATTAAAATTTTTGTACAAATATTTTTAAACGCAGTAAAATAAAATTTTTCTTGCGGCATTTTCTTTTCATTGATCTCTGTTATCGGCAGTGCAGTATTAAATTTTTCTTATATGCTTCATAGTTTCATTAGAAGTAGCTTGTGACAGCTTTTTATTCCCACCGCTGTTTACTCCTCGGTAATCCAAGATGTTTGAGTACCTTTTTTTTCCATGACACTGTCTTTCCGGTCCTTGTACTATTTTGCTATTATTTTATTTTTTGTTTTTGTAATTTTCTAGTCCATAGTCCACAAAATTTACTTAAAATTTGTCTCCTCCCTTTCTCTGGAACTAGAGTATGGTAGGTTTTGTTTTTACCTAATTGCATAAGTTAATTAGTATGAAAACCTATGCATGAACTCCAAACTTCAATTTAATATAGACTAGTAGGTAATTTCAGACCTTTTCTATGAAATACCTTTGATATCCAGCATTTTGCCAGTCGCTGAGGGGCAAACAGACTAAATTGAATTATGCTGCTGGGTAAAATATCCTAAATTGAGTTATCCTGTGAGGCAAGATATCTCATTTACTTTCATATTACAGAAAATTGTATGGCTAGGCGGTGCCATAATTATTAGCTAAATTGAAAGGAAATTTTGAATTTTATTTTAAAACTTAATTTAATTGATTTAACTTAATTTAAATAAAAATTAGTGCTAACATTTTGTGCACCAATATTGCATCAGTTCTGTGCATATGCTCCTTTTATTGGTTCGTAGAAGTTTGCTTTCATTACCAAGATGAAAAACTTCTCATTTCGGAAAATTTTCAATTTCGACTTTTGATCACTAGATGGCACTGTCGCTAGAATAATCTATTATATGTCATTGAAGCTTCACCTAAATCTACATTGGCCTTTGTCTGATGTTATGCTCAGATCCACTTCGGCAACTTGAATGGGATGTTATCTATCTCTCACCTTTGCGATTGACCAGTGTTTTAATTGCGGTGAATTCGTTAAGTATTCGCTATGCTTTTTGTGAAGAAATTTAGAACGTTACGAAAATGTTCGTGGTGAAATGTTGCTCCTTGTAGGTCATAGGAACGTATCATCCTGGATCATTACTGTAAGCCGTTTTATTGAATATTTTCTCCATATAATTTTTATACAGCAGCGGTATACCATTCATTTTTAAAACTGGTCACCAGCAAATAAATCTGGAGCTAACTTCTGTGGTGAAAATTTCCACAACTCGCCAAATTTATTCTCCTTAAGTGTGTCATTTATGATTTTTTTTTTTCGAAAACATTTTCGGGAATATGGCTACACCATTTGATTGTCAAAATCGTTTTCTTGACCGAATAGTAAAAGTTAATTGCCATCAGCAATACTATGGCGAAATCTTCGATCCCTTGGTGTCGGTTGCGCTTCAAATCATGAATTTAATCGCATATTTTTGTCGGCATCTATTAATTCTGACGATACTTCCACTAATGTGAATTTGGGTACCTTCATATCTTCCAATAATGGAGGAAGCTTTACTTTTAGACCGGTTACAGTTGGTGAGGTGGATGAGATGAACTATAGGGTTAAATCTAATTCTCCTGGTTTTGGTGATCTTCACTCTATGCTTATTAAACTCCCTCGACCAGCCTCATCTTACGCGAATCTTTAAAAGTGCAATAATGCAATCTGTTTTTCCCATGTGCTGGAAATTTGCCACAGTCACACCAACACCCAAATGCCAATATCCCAATATCAGTGATTATAGGCCTATTTCCATATTGTCATATTTATCGAAAATATTTGAGAAATTACATGATTTTCAAATAAGAGAATATTTACTTCGTAATAACTTGTTTTGTTGTTATCAGTCAAGGTTTAGACCTAAACATAGTTGTACAATGGCTTTGCTCAAGATAAGTGATAAAATTCGTGCTGCTATTCGTGAGGACGAGGTTACGTACTTATGTAGTTCTTTTTGATTCTACTAAAGCATTTGATTTAGTCAGTCATCAGCTCTTACCACTGACATGTATATAAATGGACTGACTGATCTCCTGTTTCATGTGGCACCAGATTTGATTTCAGGAAGTATGCTCTCACTGCCAATGCTACCAACTGTCGTAAACTGGCGCTATATTTAAATTATTTTGGAATTTACTTATATGCATGTCAGTGGGATTTACCGAATTTACCACAAAAGTATTTGGAACTATTTGTATTGTTAAATTTTAATTATGAGCCGAAGGAAGTGTTTCTTACAAAGCTATTTTGGTGGGAATGGTTTGATTATCTTCTTCGAATACCGCTGAATCTTAAGCAATTTCTTATTACAAATCGTTACAGTTCAGTGTGAAAATATGCTTCCACGGAAAGAGACAAGAATATGAAAGTGGTGCCATTTGCTTTCATGCATTTTTGGTTCAACAAGCAGTCCATTTATATACACATCAGTTGCTTTTACTTAAAAAAACTGCTTTGTTATTTTTGTTTGTCTGTATCTGCAGGTAACTTCATAGTAACTTTTTCTCCAGATTTCTTCCAATAAAATCTGATGTACCGCAGGGGTCCATGCTTGACCCCTTACTTTTTTCCTTAGTCATTATTGATTTAGCCAATGTTATTAATTATTGTATTTTTCATCTCTATGCAGATGATTTTCAAATTTACACAACTAGGTGGTTGGGCTTAGTAGACGATGCAATTTTTTGTATTAATAGCGACCTTGGAAAGATTAACTCGTGGTCAACTGATAATGGTTTGCTTCTTAATCCTAACAAAACTAAAGCAATTGCTATATATAGGAATGCTCTTGACACATCTTGTTTCCCAAATATCACTCTGAATACTATCTAATTTTATGATAAGATAAATAATCTTAGTATAATATTTATTTACTTGTATAGAGTTGCTTATATATATATGAAATGAAAATGTAATAGCACTAAGTAGTGATTCTTAGAGACAGCTGGAACCACTCTAGGATAGCCATGGCTCTGAAATTCAGTTCAACTACAGTAATTGGTTACCCAGGATTCTCGGCGCGGAGGCATGTGGAATACGTGATACAGTCAGCAGTTTTTGCTACTCTGCGATACCTTCTTGTGCAAGTGTATCCAATCAATATATGCCCTGTTGCCTCAATATCAAGTATGAATACTATAGAGACTAGCATCTACATTTACATATGGAGAGAGCCTGGGTGAAGAGCTTTTTCTACAGAAGCCGCGTCAGCTATCAGAAGAAATAGGGTTCGATGGAGAGCCAGATCATTTCATTTATTAGTTATGTGCCAAAGAAGATGTAAACTCTTTCATATATATTTTTCGCGGTTGTCCTCTGCTACAACATGTGTATTTCGTCCATCCTCCCTATATTTGATTCGTAATGCAAGGCTAATTCTTAATGTCTCTGTCAGGTGGAAAGGTTTAAAGATGTGCTAAAAATAGTTGTACAAAATTATTTATTAACTTTTACCGGCCAAACAATGGCTTTTTATAATGGCCAAAAAAGCCATTTAACGATGAAATTATGGTACATATGTAGGTAATTTTCTTTTCGTATGCATTTGTAATTTTCACTAAAGACTCCAGAGATTTTCCAGAAAATAATTGCAAAATATTGAAATTCATTTCAATGTTTTCCAGTTATGTTTAATGCGCTAAATCCAGTGGGACAATAAATGGAGAGCGGTTACTGAAAATACAACCATTAATGGGCAATTAAATCAACCATTAGGGATTAACATGTATACTCAGAGATTTTGTTCAACAGATGGGATACAAAAGTGCATTTTTATGTCGAGGCCATCAGGGATTGTCATCAGAGCTTATAAATCACTTTGTGTACAGAGTTAATTCGAGTTATAATGAAGTTGCTTTTTTTATATGCTGTTGTTTTTGACATTTTGCTGACATCATAAACCTTTTTATTTGTATTGCTTTGATTTTCAAGGTTATCCCTTTATCAGAAGTGGTATTCCCACAATGTCAAGGGTTCTATTTCTCTGTGTTGAAATTAACTTTCAGATTTAAAATCAAGAAAAAGTAACACTTACTGTACCACCTGGACGACCAAAAGAAGTCATATTTATAAGCGGTTTATTTGGTTCTGATAATAGTGGTAACTCCAATTGTCGAATTGAATCCATTTGATAAACATACTGACAATAGAAAAAAAATACAACAATTCATTTTCGAAAGGATAAGAAAAGTACCATGTACTGGAATGATTACTTTTGAAATATTTAAAGGCTTGGAAGAATCTATCACGCCTTATACGCAGTAAAAAATGAAAGTTATTCTGTCCTTATTTGGAGACAGAACCAAAGAAGATCAGGAATCTAGAATGGAATGTAGGAATGTAGAAATCTCCGGATGACCTTAATGCCATTTATATGGACCATGTAAAAGGGAAACCAACCTGGACTAGCATACTCTAGGCTAGACCTAAAAAACTACAGTATCGAAGCTTTGTTCTTAATGGTTAATTTAAGTACTTGGACTATCTGATTATAAAGCCCTGAAACACATTAAGCCTTAATCGGTGTGGTTGAAGCGATTAAGACACCTAAGCCTTTGTTTTTATTGAACTGTATATGTCTAAAATATAAATAAAAAACAAAGACATCGACATCATTTACGAGAGAAGGGCTTGGTAGTATATTTACTGATATTGATAGATAGAGCATCTTGGTCAGAATTTTGGAAATTGTTTCCGTCATCGTCTTTGCGTAGACATCTCGAGTGATTACATGATACTTTATTTATATAAAGAATAAAACGAGTGAAAAGCCTAGAGAGCAGCTCTGGAGAACACCGGAAGTTTATTATTAAGAGGAGAACACCAAATCGACTGATTTTCATAAGCCATTAATACGCTACAAGATTACGTTAGATTTGAAAAAAGTAATGCTTTATTAAAGTGCTATTCCTGTGCTATTCCTTTGCATTGGTTTGTTGTATTTTCTTTAAAAGGTGTTCGGAAAACTGTTTGCTCTATAAAATTTATATGTTGGTTGAAGTGGTTCACCTCAACCAATACAATTTAACAATATTAAATGCCTGTAAGTCAAGAATTAATACTTCATCGGGTTAGTCGGTTCATGTACATACAATAGCAATATGAAATATAATAAATGCGCCTTTACCTCATAAAAATGCTAACTCAATGCGGACTTCGTAATGTTCTATCAGAAGACTTAAATGTCGTCAAAATTACCCGATTTTTAGCTCCAATTGCTACATATTAACGCTTTAAGTGAGTTTTTTCAAAGTCGAGACCTAGCTAAGTCGCTTTCTTCCACCTAAGGTTGTGGTTACGTACCTCACAAGTAATACTAACGCCAGCTAGCGTGAGCTGTTGCTAGCAATTAGAATGATTTTATAGTAAATGGTGTGGTAATGAGATAAAAATCTTACAAGCGCCAGGCACGTTTGCTGGCGGCTGCTAGCGCCAGTACATTTTTGCGGTGAATTAATTAGGGTTCCATACCCAAAGGGTAACAACGGGAACCCTAATACTAAGACTTCGCTGTCTGTCCGTTCGTCACCAGGTTGTATCCCATGAACCGTAATAGGTAGACAGTTGAAATTTTCACAGACTGTTTATTTCTATTGGCGATATAACAACAAATAATAAAAATAAAATAAAATTAAAAATTAAAGGGGGCCCCATACAAGAAACGTGATTTTTTCGGCGTTTTTTTCCTGGTTTTATGCTCATTCATTATTATTATTATCATAAGTAGGCATTTTTTTTAATGACAGCATTATTATTAGTTTTTCAAATGACAGCATTATTTTTCCATATAATGCCTGCTCTCATTTGAAAAAATAAATAAAAAGTACACACTGTTAAAGTCTTTACGCCTTTGTGCGCGAGTCCGACTCGCACTTGGCCGGTTATTTATATATACGAGTTGTTTAAATGCAATAAAGTTCTCGTACAAAAATAGACGTGGAAAGCTGGATGGGACTATAACTTCTTTATCAGTTTTTTGCCCAGAATGAAGATAATGTGTGATATGCAAAGATTGGATTTCCGCCTTTATTATGGTAAAATCGTGGTAAGGACCGTTGAATTTTTCTGTATAATTGTCTTATTTTATTCAAAATATAGTTAAATGTTGTCGGCCTTATTCTGCAGTATTTGAATAAAAAAAAATCTATTTTGAACTGAACATATTCTGTTGATGATGATATTCACCCAATATCTGCCGTTTCGCATTAATTGGATGCAAGGAGTATTTCCTCAATTATGCGCTTTCGGATAACAGAAGCTCTTCACTCAATGATAGTGCCACAGGTCAGAACGTTGTTATAATTTCAAAGCTACTAAACTACTTAAGTGAAAAACAGGTACTCACTGTACCTAGACATAACAACTGAACTTTGAGAATACTTGCTTAAGCTACTTCGAATGTTCGCGCATACAGCCGATCGTACCAGATGGCGCCATAATTACTGGCGAAGTTCGTAACTGGAGCCTAAAACTGTAGATTCACCTTCTATCAGCAAAATTTTAAGATCCGTTTTCAAAATAAAATTTTCAAATATATACGAAAAGTGCCCCCCCTAATGTACTTATTAAGTGAGTTTCTCTCAATTTAATACCTAGCATAACTATTTTCTCCTCAGTCTCGTTTTCAAAACAAAATTAACAAATATACGAGAATTGTTCGCTAGTAGTATACCCTATATAATTACTCCCTACATTACACTCAAATGAGGTTTCTCAAAGTCAAAATTTAGCGATATAGTTTTCCTGCAACCGAAAACGGTATATTCACCTCATTTACTGAATATCACACCCTAAAGACAATTTTAAATGAGTTTTTTTTAAACCTAGAATCCCATAAGTGAAGTTCCCTGAAGCAGAAAATTTTGGTACATACAGTGCATTTTCGGCTCAGAGGTCCATATGGAAGGAGGTGATAGTACTCACCCAGCCAAATAAATAAAATTGTTGGCTCTCCTCTCAACCGTTTCGCAGTTAAAGGATGATAAAGAAGATGTCCTAGTTTTTTTACACAACACTCTGTAATTTCTTTGAAGGTGATTTTTAGCTCAGGTGATTGTAAACTGTCTAAGATTTCCAATGAATCAGTCCATCCCGTTTATGATTCTAGTTATAGGAGGACAAACTCAAAAAATTGCAAAAAGTTTTCTAATTTTTTTTAGATTTTAACAATTTTTCCGCCAAAATGCCTAATAAACATTATATTATCTTGCAAGATTTGGAAACCTCAGAATGTTATCTTTCATTTGATCCTACTCATAATGTAGCTACCGATGAAAACTATTTTTTATATAAACCTTCTTTTATGATCGATAATTTCATTACTTTTTTTGATCGATAATTTCATTACTTTTGCTACTGGTGATAGAAGTTACGCCAAATTGTATGCAATTCCACGCAAAATTAACAATATTAATGAAATTATCCATCATAAAACACGTTTTGTCTCAAAAACGGTTGCATCTAGGTGGACATATGTTTCAAATGAAAGGTGGAAGGAAGTTACGGTGTGAAAAACTGCCATATTTCCTTAATTGCATTGTAACTCCGAAACAGTAGAGATGCCTTCCCCCTGTCATACAATTTTTTTGTGTCTAGGTGAGTACTATGACCTCCTTCCCAATGGATCTCTTGAGCTGGAAGAATCCTGTATCTAAATTGTTTTTTCACACCGCAAAATGGTTAATTCACTCCAAACCCCTAAATGTGGTAGGTATCTACCACGAATTACCCAACAAATATCCATGCGTGAGTTTTTCCAATGTTGAGACCTAGTTAAATTGCTTTCTCGCACTAGATTTATCCTATTTTATCAAAATCCAGTTTTCCTTTTAATCTACCGTCAGCTTACTGGTCTTACTGGTACTTCAACCCCAGCCTGATAAATAAGTAAAACGGGTTTGTGTACGCTAGCGGTGTAGCAGAGGGAGAGACTGAGGCGGACGGCCTGAGGCACCAAAATAGGGGGCAACAAAATTGTTTGGAAAAAATGAATTAAAAAAACTTGCCCACAAATCATTGTGGGTAACTGTTAATTCTAATAAAAAGGTTAGGCAATTTTCATAACTGACTCTATGGTACCAATTTCAGATAGCCATAGTAGGAATATGAGAAATGAATCTTGGATACTCTTTAGCTCGTAGTAATGTAGTTACAAAGTTACAATTTGTGACTTTGTAACACTGCTAATGATAGTAGTGGTATAACTAAAAAATCTGGCCTAATTCTCAATTTCCTACTTAAAGTTTCAGCCATAAAATAACAAATCTGGTCAACCCATTGTCGGGAGTGCGAAAGGTGCTAACAAGTTGGCTAAGGATTAATTTAATTTAAAAAAATATAATGTAAAACAAACACAAGAGGTTATTGCTGTGATTTTGTTAGTAGAAAGCAGCGTAACTACAATAAATTAGAATTTAAAATAATAAAATAAAATATTGACGTTGCAATTTGTATTGGTATCTTGCGGGATTATCACTCTGAATTTCAAAATATTAATTCTGTGTAATTAATGTAGTTTCATTAGTACATTGCTCGTGAAGAGTTTCCTCATAGATTGCGTCTGTAAGCAATCGTAAAATTAAGTGGGACAACAAAGACACATTTATCCCCACAGGTTCCTTCTTTGAAAGAGTTTAAATATTTTTACGTGAGCTCAAAAGAGAGCATCAATTCTGTTGCTGTTTTTAGTCAACCCCAACACTTTTTTCGGGATACTTGATCTAATTTTCGCTTTCATTTTTTCTTCAACTCACCGTTGGGATTTTTGATGAACACAACTGGTTCCATCTTGAAGCGCCTAGTTGTAACAAGATGGAGAGCCAAGGAAGATACAGTAAAAATGGTCAAAACGAACTTCTCAAAAATTTTTGACGTTTTGGAGCAGCTTTCAGGAAGAAACGAGAACCCAAATACCAGGACTGCTGAACAGAAGTGCTTTTAAAGTTGCGACGCGAAATACTCTCTTTACTTTATTTCATTAACCAGGAAGTAAAAACAAGATTCCAAAAGCTGTACGGGCTCACAATCAGTTTCGAGTTCCTAACTCCAAGTAATCTTTCGGACCTCAAAATCGGCATCGATTCAAGCAACTGATTGCTGATGCAATCGATAAGGATGAGTTTCTGCTGGAACGCACAAGATTGATTAAAGTCATTGAAATTTCTCCAAGCTGAACATCTTAAATTACTGAAGATGGAAGGGACCTTACAGCTTCTGCGCTTTAATCAACAGTTGAGTCTGGCTGAAACATTCCCGAATATTCTTGTTATACTTCAAATTGAAACTTATAAAGAATTATTTACGGTCAACAATGGATGATTCAAGGTTGAACAATCTTGCAATTTTGTACATTGAACGAGATCTGACTGACTCAATGGATTTCGACAGTGTGATCAACGACTCTGCTAGTCAGAAAGATCGTAAAATAGTTTTTTAAACATTATTAACCTTATCCCTGAAGCATAGCCTATCTCAACGTATACAGATTATAGTTAATTAAACATTTTCACTCCAGTTCCTGTGTTGAAATTTCCATAGCATGGTAAAATTGCGGCACGATTTTCACGGTCCGCCTTATGCCCCAAAGGAATTTGCTACGCCACTGTGCGTACCACTACTCAGTTGATATGATAAAGTTTTTAAGGTTGATTGGGAACGAGAGGTAACTGGGATTATTTTGGTTTCTGTAGTGCTTTTTAGTTGTAATTCCGGTGATTGAGATTCGATTGAACCATTTACTTTTTCGGCTCCTACTTAAATAGTAATACTTTTTAGCGATCAGAAATAACCACACTGATGAGACCTCTATGATCACTGGGTCGAAAAGTTGGATATATGTTTTTTTTTTTCATTGAAATTATTTTCAGTGAATTTCAGTCTATTATGGGCGAAAAAGTTCCCGCTTAAATGCAGTTTATAAGTATTAAGAGCATTTTTTTTCTCACCGTGTCGCTGGTACAAATAAATTATTTTAGGCGAGGAGGAGATAAATTATGGGGGTTGTGTTGGAGTTTTGACGTAGCGCTAGCACAAAGCTTTTCTCACAGGCCATACTAATTGGGGAAAACAGATATCAAGCATAATAAGATAAGACTATCTTTTTATGCTCTGCTCGTCACTTGCTGATTTGTAAAACGTGATGGGAAAAACTTTGCAATGATATTAGATATAAACGTAGATGCACATATTCGAAGTGACATGAATTCTTTAGACAGCATATATTTTCATGCGAATGTTTTTAAGTTTTTCAACATCCAGTATAACCTTATAATTACCCTGTTATACGTAATTACAACATAAATACCCACCCTTTCCCATAAATGAGTTCTAGCATAGTCGAAACTTAGTAAAATAGCTTTCTCACACCCGAAAACAATTGTTTATTACCATTTTATGAAATTCTTTAGTCCGTTGTTAAGATAAAATTGACATACTTATATACGAGAATTGCTCGTTTCATAGTATTTGATTCATGTATATTCTTTCAGAAAATTTTGATAAGATACAAAATGTCAAAACACAAAATTATTTTGGCGCAAATGAAGTAAATAATCAACTCATGGAGGTCTGTGCATGCCGGGACTCTTAAGTGAAAATCTTTTTGTTTGATTGATGAAAGTTTTGTTTGATTGAAAAGAGGTTGAAACTCCGACGAGGACCCTTAAACGTAGGCCACAACAAAACTCATTGTTCACCCCCAGACTTACGAGCAATTGGTTATAGTTCCCAACCGAACGATCTTTCAAAGTTCAGTATTGGCTCCCAACCCTCCTTGCCGGGTTCATGTAGTTCGTCCAGGGGATGTGAGCCAAGGAATTTGTAATGCTTACCTGAGAGAGCCGAACAATGACATATAGCATCATCATCAACAAGTCCCATCCTGTGTATTTGACCATTGAGAAAAGAGTGCGCACTGAGAATTGACACTAAAGTTCTCAGGGTAGGCTGGTTTAGTCTCAAAACCGTATTCGTTAGGTTTGGGATAGGTTTACCCCACAGTTCCTTTGTGGTTCTACCCGAACGGTCATCTAACCAAAGACGACTGTGCTGCCACTCAGCTCAAACTGAAATATTATAAGCAAGATGTTTTGGTGCAATCCCGATTCTGGAGGAGGATGTCTCCGGGGCTTCATCCACACAAACAAGCTTGTCCGCCTTTTCGCTACCGCTAATATTGTTGTGATCTGACACACAAAGAACGAGTACCCTGTTATTCCGGAAGAAGGAATTCAGGATAGTTTACAGTTCAGTACCAGTTTATAGGTTGTAAATGGTTTTGGCAAAGACTTGACAGCAGCTTGGCTGTCCAAGCAGATAGCAATTTCCTTATTCACAGTGCCTGGAAAACCGTGTCATGGCTTTAAATGTGTATGGTAAGTAATTTCTATATGAGGTTCTCTGCAGAAAATGCCTGTTTCAGTGTTTTCTTCAACAATTAAAGTTCGCAAAAAATCCTAATTTTATTCCATTTCGCTTTTGGAAGCTTGTTTTTTGTTAGGTTAGATGGACCTAGACCTAAATCTGAAATTTTTAATAACGACATTCGCTTTAAGGATTATGCAGATTTGACCATATTTCTGCAATTTGTTTGACTGTTCCTTAAATTCTCATCTCAAGAAAAAAACTCTGGCATATATCTTAAGGAATATTTTTAATTTACATACAACATAACAGCAAAACAGAAATCTGGGGATACAAGGCTATCAGAAGTAAAACTCTTAAAATTGTTGGCATGAATTTGCTATTTCTTCACTTTATAAACTTTCTTGATATCAATTTTTCGATGGTAAGCTCATAAGACGAGGAATAACTGTCAGATAGTAATTTGAAATTTAAATTATCTACCTATTTTCATTAATTTTAACACTCACTTCCAGTAATCGATTTACTCATAATATTAATACTAATTACGCAAACCTCTTAGCTCTTAATGATTATTAAAAATTTACACTTTTCTTCCTATTTCAGGTAAGGCTCTCTCTCCACAGACTCCTACAACAATTGTATCTAACTATTTTCACAATTCGTATTTAATTTTGCAAGGTAAGCAGATTTGTTTGTGGGAACCAAGAATACAATCTTTTAAGGAGCTAAACATTCATACATACATATGTATGTATGTACACTTTCATGAAAAATAAGAAATATAAGTACTGTCGGTGTATTAGGAAATGCCGGTTTATAGCGAAAAGCTTTTCTCATTACCATGCCATAGATTTTTGTGTTTATGGTATTTTATTATAGCTAACATAGATCCGGCTTCTCAGAATCCGGTAACGGAACGTTGAACATTTATGTATGTGTGGTATGAGTACTCATTAAATATTATTCGGTAATATGCATACATACATACACCTCATCTCAACTAGAGGAAATTAAAAAAAAAATCTTTTAGAATGTAAATTTAAAATTTTTTTATTTATATTTTTTACTTATTACTTGACTTGATTTTATTTTTACTTTTATGTCTATACGGAAAATTTAATTTAACGTGAAAATTTATAAGAAAGAAAGAAGCTTTTTGTGTGAATAACTAAGTAGATGATAAAACCAGAGAATTATTTACAGAAGATTTTGAATGTTGCTTTATTGGGAAGCAAAAAATCTGACGAGAACCAATTAGAAGAAGAAAAAATGCGTAGAGAAAAAAATCCACAAAGAAGAAAGCGGTAATGTAAATTTACAGGCTAATGAATGTCAATTAAGAAAAGGTCGTAAACTGTGTGTACGTGTTTTGTTTTTTTAATTTGATATTTTTTAAATAGGAAAACCAACCTTTGATGGAAGGTATAGCTTTAATAAGAAAAGAAGTAATGGGGATGATTAAGAGTTGGGGTTCCAAGTAAACTACAGAGGCCTGTATGATGTATGAAAAACATTCAATGAAAAATTGTTTTACAACCGTACGGATCAGACTAAGAAGCTGAAATTTTACATGGTGACACCTTTTATACTGCAGACGTGCACAAAGAAAGATATTAAAAAAATTCGGCTCCTAAGAGAAACCTAAAATTTCCAGGGTAATAAAACATAAGGGCAGTATTTGCCATATCTTCAATGTGCACTAAAAAATGGTTTTCGAAAATTCAGATTCTAGAGACCTAAAACTGGTATAAGACCAAAATACGTTAATTTTTTGTACGGTGACCTTTCTTAGCCTGCCCTTACCGTCTATTGATCTAAATTAAGTTAGTGTCAATCGCGATTACGTATGAAAATCTGCTTACCTCGAAGTGTAACTTTATGAATTAGTTACTCGAAATGTTACTAAACTCTACACCAAACAAAGTCAAGTCTATAAAGAGGTCTTTGATAGCGTTGGTTCACATTCTGGACAGTTTCTCTTCCTTCACTCTCCAGGTGGAGACTTTTTAGCTCCGACTTTTTTGTAGTCGGTTGAATTATGGTATAATTTTTGTTGACAATTTTTTCAATTCTTCTATATACTCGGACTGATGGAAAAAATAAACAACGATATTTTTTAAACATCTCTTGAGAGACCTGATTTTAACCAATTTCACGGTAATCTTTCTAAAATTGTTTTTATTTTGACGGATGACCTGTCACAAAATTTGCACTTTATTTTTAGTCGCATTAGTTAAGTAATGGTAGGCAAACTATCTAATTGGACCCGTTGACCCTCTGGTTTTCGAGCAATGAGTACATAAAAACAATTCATCGATTTTGGGGAGCTAATAAGATACATAGGTCCTACTACAGTAGGTGGCTTGATCTGAAAGATAAGGCAGCATCAAGTTATTTTGGTAATTAAATGAGAGAATTTTCTTCTTATTTCAGCTTTTAGTAAAAAGTTTCCGCTTTTAATTTCTGCAAACTAAGATTTGCCATACTTCCAACCCAACCTGCAAGTTTTACTGAGTACATCTAAATAGGTGGTTAAATCGCAGACACGAAAACTTTATAAGATAATCCTGGTAGGTATACACTTTTTTTCTGCTGTTGAACGCCTTCCTCAATTAACGAAGTGTAAGGTGACTTGGAAGGTATTTAATTTCTTTCATCTTGTCGTACTGGGATTCAAAGAACTGCGGGTTTCCAATATATTCCGTAATGACTATTATTTTTCTTGATATTTAAATGTTTACGATTTCTTCCTCTTTTCTCGCTGGAGATCGATCTGTTCTGAAGAATTTTCTTACTATGGAATGAAGTTGCATGAGATTTCTGAAAATTTCCTAGTTAATATTATAAATTTCTGCAAAATCTGGTTCTGTTTGGTCTGGAGATCTATATTGGATCTCACAATTTTCGAAATTCCTGGAAAAGAATACCAGCTACATAGCATCATTTGCTGCTGTCCCTGAAAAATTTTGAATTAAAAATAATCGAACATTTTTTGATAAGATTATTTTATTGCCATACTTACAGAAATCCCGAAAGTATCATTTATAAGTCACATTTTTGATGGGCCTAGCTAGTTTAAGATCGATAGTATCAAGAACTATAATTTTTCTCTATAAAGTGATTATCAACAAGTAGAAAATGTTCGCAATCCAAAAACCTGATTTCTTCTGGCCGTGTTTTGCTATGTGGGGTCCCTGGGAGCTTTAGGATATGAAGGCTCCGTAACAGAAACTAGTTTCTAAAATACTTAAGGCTATCAACAGGATTAATAACTTAAATACCTGTGTTAAGGTCTATTGCGCACTGGCGAGTTTTTGGTACGTAACTGTTTTGCGATCACAGCAAGGCGACATTTTGGTTCCTCCGGCTAGCAACTTTTGAGTGACGAAACTATCACCATGCCTTTACGTTTATATTTCCATGAACTGATAACATTTTTGTCGCCGCTTGACTGTCATTGTTTTGGGAGACGTTGCAGAGCTAGGAAGAAACTTACGGATCGTTTTTTGACAAAAAGTTGCTGCAACGATAGTTTGAGAGGAAGATATAATTAATGAAGCATTAACACAGGGAGTACTAATGAGATGACTCCTTGCAATAAAAATTTGAAGGAATACTCTTAATAGAAATTTGAAGATTAAAATGTGGGGAGAAATGCATGAAATTGTTTATAAACCTTAGGATCAAAAAGAAACATCAAAGAAATATTTCAGAATAAGATCGTAGTTCATCAAACATTAAGTGAAATTTTCCTTTCAGGAGCCTTTCGCCTCAAATTGGAAGGTTCCAATAGCGTTTCTTTCGTTCATATTTTCCATATTCTTATGACAAGCACACATATCACAGCTAGAGCTACCTCCTCGAAATTTAAATTGATGAATGATGATATAAAGCATGAATTTTTGAGATGACAATTACTCACTGTGTGCGTACTAAACTATTCTACGGCGACAGTAATCAAAAAGTTCCTTGGCAAAAAGTCTCCAGGGGGCGTTAGGCCTAACATAAAAAACTGTATAAAAATTTTCGCTTTTTATCAAATATATTGAGTTTGAAAAAAATACTGCGGATGCAAACACATTCAATATACGTTTCTTTTTAGTGTTCCGTACCCAAAGGGTAACAATGGGAACCCTATTACTAAGACTTCACTGTCCGTCCGTCACCAGGCTGTATCTCATGAACCGTAATAGGTCAACAGGTAAAATTTTCACAGAGTGTGTATTGCTATTTGCGAAATAACAACAAATAATAAAAATAAAATTACATTAAAAATTAAAGCGAGCCCCCATACAAGAAACGTGATTTTTTCGGCGTTTTTTCCTTGTTTTATTCCCATTCATTATTATTATCATAAGTAGGCATTTTTTTCAAATGACAGCACTATTTTTTCACATGACGCGTACTGTCATTTGAAAAAATAAATAAAAAGTACATAGTGTTAAATTTTATACGATGATACGGAACCTTTCGTGCGCGACTTCGACTCGCACTTCGCCGGTTATTATGAAAATTTCTTGCTATGAATAGAAGTTCGAATAAATTCCCCTGTCTACTTTCAGTAGCGAAATTCTAACAGATAAACTGACTTGTGTCTTACTGGTTAAATAATTGGTCTACTATCGCAGGAGCTGGCGGAGCCCGGGCACAGGCTCAATCGGCCCATACGTTAAGATGGTACTAACGGTGATTGAGTCTATAGTTTGGGGACACAACCTAAATTTCTTGACCTCTTCCATCCGAGACTAATTTCGTATTTTCAGAATTTTGCAGTATTTTTGCTGGATTTTATTTATGTGTCCTATTCTGGTATCCGTCTGAACGAAGAAACTATTTCAAATTATAAGTAGCTCTAGAACAGATTTCCAAATCCGTGCCAATTTAATATTTTCAGAATTATTCAGTATTGTTTTATTTTTGATTTTGTGGAAATATCGTATTCTGAGAATTTTCTATTTCATGATATTGAAGTTTTCGCGTTTCTTCGACATATTGTTTTTCGGGATTATAGATCCACACTTGTGTTGAGACCAAATGATCGAGAAACATGTTTTAATTGTTTTACGACTATGTAAACTGTGGCACTATTGGAACCACATGTTTTCTTCTAGTTCTAAGTTACTCACAGGAATTTGATTTAAAAGACGTCAATTTTTACCATTTTTTACCAGTTTCCGAGCTAATATCTCCATTGTAATACACTTTTTTTAAATCTTGCCGACGTTATTTACTAGACTTCGTCATTACCTTTAATTTAAGATATAAATCATTATTCTGCTGCAAATAGTTTGCCAGAAATATGCATTGAAAAATGTATGAAACTTGCAAATATTGGTACGCAAATATTGGTACTGACTCCTCTTAAAGTCTCGAAAATCGAAATAATTTGTTCCATAGTTTGAATTGTCAATATATTCGGCATTGTCCCGTCTTGGCTGTGTTTATTGCTATGCTAGAGCCATCTAGTAACTACGTTTAAAGCAGTTTACATAATCTCGAGTAAAGCTGATTTAAATATCCTTTTAACACAAATGACAATGCCATCAGCGTATCTCTGAGCCTTAAAGCCGGCCTGCTGGAGTAGGCGTGAGAGAAAAACTGTGAGAAAACTGCTTCTTGTGGCCAGCCTCTAGTGACTCTGATTGTTGTGACTTCAACGTTTATTAGTAGCTGTAACGCAGCATTTTCCCAGGATATTGCCAACCCATCTAATGAAGCAAATCTCGTTCCGATATCTGCGATTACCCTTTCGATCGTGGCAGTTTCAAACGGGTATTGTCGAAAACGCCTTGTGTATCCATGAAAGAACATAACATGATCTCGTTATCCTTTCAGACTTTCTCGATAGTCTCGACTAGACTGCTGAAACCATCCTCTGGGAATTTTCTGGGTCGGTAGGCATATTGATTGGTCTTGAGTGGACAACTTTTGAGGGACGCCGTCCGAATATAGTTTTCTATTATTTTCTGTAGAGTTTTTAGACTAATCTACCTACGCCTGTATAATTTTGCCTCGTTGGTTGGTTTGTTTCCAGCTTTCGGTATAATAACGACCTTTTTTTTAACTAATATCCATGCTTTAGGGATATATCGAAACTTCTAAGTAGGAATGTTCTTATTAGATTCCAGAAATTCCTGGTTCTTGATTGATTATGGTCATTTCAATTTTTCTTTTCGACGTTCTTTCAAGGAGTCATGGATTGAAATTGTTAATTTTTTACATAGTATGTCAGGGATATTATGAATGATGAACGAATTTTCGATAATTTTGGATAAAAAAAGTAAACAATTGAAATAGCAGGATATTCAGAACTGATTTTAGGAATTTGAATTATATAAAAATCTTTAAGTGTGATAAGACAATAAGTGTAGATATGAAACATTTATTAAATATATGAGCCATGGATGAGGAGAGTAGAAAAGGTAATATTAATTACGCACATATCGGGTTGATTGAACTAAGTTAGAGAGATTTAGATTTTAGATATTAAAAAGCCTTAAAAATTTCAAAATATCCTGCATTTGTTTGAAATATCCATTTGTCAAATATTCAGACAATAACTACAACAAAATGTACTACAGAAAATATAATAATTCTATATTCTTAATTTCATTAAACAGTCGACAGCACACTGAGATTTCTTTAAACGGTATATTCATTATTTATCTCAAAACCCACTTTGAAACTATTATTCTTATAAAAGAATTATTTAAGTTTTTGTCATTCGTTTTACAAAACTTTCGCTAACTTTCTGTTTATTAAGAAAAGCTTTTAGGTTAAGGAAATAAATTTACAGAAACCGGTGGTACATCCTTTAAAACTTATGTAAAAGGACGGTTCCATTAGAGGATAAAGTGGTTTCCTAAAAATAAAGATGCACGTACATACTAGGTCAACATTTTTAAAACCAAAAGTTCTCTCCCTCAAAACAAATTCTTCCAAAGTTTCTTAGGGTAGAATTGTTAACGAAATGTATCATGTACCATCTGCCTTCGGCTTAAATTAAGGTTGGTCTTGGGCTTATACTTATACCGAAAAGGATCTACTTCATATGCACACTGATTATCCACATAAACATATGTATAAGAAAAAAAACGAAAAAACTTTTTATGTGATAAAATGATAGGCATATAGAAAGAATTTTATAAATTTTTTTTTGGCTAAAAACCACTTGTCGTCCGTCTATCCAAAGCTTTCCATATACATTGAAAGAAACAGGTTACCTTTCAACTCTAGTAGAAACTAGCTCAACGTTTTATTTATGCGCTACATCTCCTGCTATTTTAAAGTTTTTCGTTTTTATTTATTTATTTTTCTTTTTTTTTGTGTGTCCTGTTGAGATTTCATTAAAGCAAAAATTATACCAACACACCAAGGATAAACCATCATCATTGGTCTTCCTTGCTATATACCCTTGCAAGAATGATGGCTATGCTGATGATGATGGTGATGGTCACACGATGTTCACAGAAGGAAAATATTTCAACGCATGACAAGCATAAAATGCCACAGTTTGCCTCTTTTCTGGTTTCTAAATTTAGACTACATACAAACTTTATCGATTTTTTAGCTTATCTATAAAATATCTGTCACAAATACATGGAAAAAATTCAACGTGGAAACATTTCCAAAATTTCCTTTTCTTGGAAAGATGGGAAAAATTTACGCGCTTACCTTGCTCGCTTTTCGGCTCATAGAAATCTAATAGGAATGAACGGCAGACACTGAAGTTCAATTTTTCAGGATGCATATGTATATGTATGGATTATATAATATCCCGAGGGATATTCGAATAAAACTGATTTAGTAACAAACATGTAATAGAGTAGAGGAAGGCATACTTTAAATATATTAACAGTATTAGTGTGGAAAAAAGCTTTCGCATCTCCCCAAGTACGTATATATGTATACCTACTCTTATAGAGATTTCATTCGATTTAATAGTATGCGTATTATCTGCGAATACTGGATTGAATTGAAACTTTTCCCTAACAATTTTCCTTTCATCCATTTTTAGCTGAAATTCCGGTACCACCAGATACTCTTGACCATGACGATGTGGATTTCAAGAATACTTTTCGCGATTGCTATAGGTCTGTTGAGGCAGGATATTGCCGTACGATGAGCATTTAAATTTTAGATTACATTGCTTCACTGCATCTGATTTCGTGACGGTAATCGGATTAAAAAAAAAAATCCAATATAATCTTGAGGAATTCTAACGAGGTTTATGAAATACATATCAGATTTCAATAATTTACGAGTTCTTTCATATAATTTTATTTTGAAATTTTACTTTTCAAATATATTCACTTTTATATGCTTCGCTTATTCTTGTCTCTTTGATGTGATCTTAGAATTATATTAAGTTTTAGTCTGTCCATCTCTGTCTCTATCTATCTCTCAACATTAAGAATGCATCGACTTTATAAGCGGAAAATTTAATTACAGCCATTATGTAGAAATTGTTGATCTAAGTTCGAAAATCGATATATAATCAGGTAACTCTTTCGAAGAGGTGCTATAGAAAATTTTCAAATTTTTTATGTGTTATATAAGCTCAAATTTGGCTACAGCACTTCCATAGGGATCGAAGTTTCTAGCTCGAAAATTGAGTAAATGAGATAATTCTTTATGGTGCTGCCATATGTAAAACTTTGGACCTTCACGGTGCCTCTAATGTGACGATAGCGAAAGTTTTATATTTTTAATCAACAATTTTGTAGCTCGGAGAAGTATTCTTGAAAATAGAGGCAAGAACCGACACAGTGAGCGAAACTCAATTCAATGAAAATGATCTTCAAAATTCTAGTAATGATGTGAGGTCTTTTGCTATGAAAAAAGACAAGAATTAATGAAATGAGGTCTGTCTTTAAGAACAACAAATTTAAAGATTAATTTGAACTTATTTGCATAATTAGAAATTTAGTTTTTTACAATATATTCCCCTTTTAAACTTCTATATTTTTTTTACTTATTCAAAGTTATTTTTTATAAATAAGAAACAATCTCAGTTCTTCCAAAGTTTAATATTTTTTCTTTTGCACTTTGAGAAGTGTAAAAATTAGCTGGGGTAAAACATCCAGTAATTAGCTCCCTTAACCCTTTTTAATGTCAGGGAAACCTAAATATATAATGAAAAGCATTCGTTCATCAAAAATGTTAAATATATAGGCTTTAGAGAATGTTCATCCTAGTGAACAAACGGACTCAGTCGTCGCAAAATTATCTTATACATTAAAACGATAGCAAATGTTGTGTTAAGTTCACATTCTTTTTATTTATACATTTTAGTCTTATAATTAAAAAAAAAACCAATTCTAGTAAAATAAATTACATATAATTTTGGAAAACTAAAAAAAAATCAGTAACAAATCAATAAACAGGATGTGCCATGTGGTCTTGCACCAGAAGGCGGTGGATAGGTTATGCTTAGACAAGCAAAAATTTTATGGGCGAGTGGTGTGGGAGTTGAACTCCTAACGGTTTCAAAGATAACAGGAATTAAAGATATTTGGGTATGATTTAAGGATGATTTCATAGAATGTAACGTTCAGAAGGTATAGGGTGATCTATAAAACATATCCAAAGTCTAGTTGTTTCCGAAACCGTTAGGATTTTCGCGCCCCTCCTCGACGCATACAATGTTTTCTTGTCTAAACATAACCTATCCATAGCTTTCGAGCGCAAGACTACATACGGGACACCCTGTATAAACTGAAAAAATTAATAATATCTACGGATTATTCACGTGTGTTGGTGAAAGTCTTAAAACAATTCCTACCTTTTATAAAACATAAATGAACTTTGCATTTGAGGCAGTATACATAAGTTATATAAGTGCAATTTACTGTTTTACAACGGTTGCGTCTTTTTTCTCATCATGTTCTGGTGGGTGATCAATCGTGCCTAATTTGCATCAAGTGTCTCTTTTCTGTGAAGTACAATCCTTATGCCCTCCAGACATATTTGGCCTACCGCGTTTTGTACTAGCCATTGGTTTTCCAGCAAATAGCAATAAATCTGATAAGCTTTAATCGGAATCCTAATAAATTCAAGATATGTTTTTCGGAGATTTTCGGGCGTTTTGTACCCTAGTATTAGTATTAACAACGGTTAAACGTCGTGCATAGTGCCTCTTTCGGGATTTTGTATGGATGCTATAGCAGCTGATCAATTGATCATTCTTGTCAACTCCTTCCATTGCCGAGTTGTACAACCGCACCACCTCTAGTCTATCTACGGTCACATATTTTGATGATGTTTTATGCCATTTCTCAATTTGATATTTTATGCTGATTCCGGTGAAATTTGATCCAATTTATACAGGATTATTATCCAACCATAATGTTAGAACAACATTGTCATCGTTACTTACGACTTCTTCACAAAAATTACGATTAGTTTTCTTTAATATTTTGTCAGATGAAAAAAGATTGTTTGGAAATCTATTGTTCCTTATTGTTTCAGCTGCATTAATGCCTCTTTGCTTCAGAACATATAAAAGATTATAAGTCATGAAGAAGTTGTCAACGAATAGATTGTGGCCTGCGCGAACTGACTCACATAAATGTATGACCACTCCTGATCCTAGACCGAAATCCCTCTGATATTGTGGTTTTAATTCCGTAGTTTTCCCATGATAAACTAAAAAGTTATAGAATGTCTCGAACATATACCACTTTCGCCACAAAGCAAAAAAAATATTATTCCCCATAGCTTTGGTTTACCTTTAAGATACTGCTTGAAGGAAAGTGTTCCTTTCAAGGAAATTATTTGCTCATCCACACATAAATTTTTCTCTTTTATCAGTTGATGACATCTTTTTCTTACTGATTCCAAGATCAGTCTAACTTTAAAAGGATGATCTGTATTGGTTTTTGAATCTGCAAATTATCTGCTAAACGTAAATGTGTGCGAAGAGCGAAAAATCTATCTCGGGTCATAGTATTTGAAACTTTAGATATTGCTACATTTCGATCCAAAAACATCCTTATTCGTGGAAAGCGTAAAGAACCCAAAAAGATAACGAAGAAGTACTGTAACATGTGGCCATGCTTTTGTATAGTTCTGTGGTATTATATTTTTTGAAATGCTGAACTGGATCTTTTTTTCATCAGACTCATCCACACTTTGTTCATCCTCAGACCGCCTCACGTATGGACGATTTCTCCATATAATATTTCTTTTATCAACCAATAAATAGGGTGTTTCCGCACTGCAATCTTAGATGATTGATCTTTCGTAATCGCAACACTTTCATAGCTCTCTCGTTAGCTTCATCTTCTCCAAAAGCATCCTCTAAGTTACTAACGTAGTCTTTTTCCTAATTTTTTGTTATTTTGGAAGCACCTGTTCAAAGAAATTGATGCTTTTGTTACTTTTCAAGGAATTTTGTTTCATTTATACCTGGCCTTAGTTTTTGTTTAATTTTGTGCGATACATACATTTCGTCCTCACTTATATCACTATTTTCGGAAATATCACTATCCGCGGAAATATCACTATCCGCGGAAATATCACTCCCTTCGGAAATATCACTTTCCATCAAACGTGCCATCCACTCGTCTTCTCGCAGTTGGTCATATTTGTAATCACTGAAAATAAGCGAAAAATATACCAAATTTAACATAAATCCAAATTTCTATCCTTCAGTCCCAATGTCTACCCCAGTGGACAACAAACTCAACTTCTTATCTTGCTTAACCTTGAAATTGTGGAGGGGCTATTATATTATAAAACCACTACTTAACTCTTACAAAACAGGCTTTTAACACGTATATTCTTTTTAATTATTTCACCACTAAATTATTACACAACACAAATCACTTCGCGATCGTTTCTTTGATTCTAGATACAACAAGTGAAAAAGCTAGAATTGGTCTAAGACCAATTCTTATGATACTCTAGATGAATGCATGTATGAAATTTCGTATGGTCACCCATTTGAGCAATTGTGATTTTTTGCATTGGTTTCTCGCATATATTTCTAGAACGGATCGTCGGACAGAAAAAATGATTATAACCAATTTTATAGGATTTCTTATTCTGAAGAAGTTTTTAGTACAATAAAAATGTCTAGGACTGATTGATAGTTTTCAAAGTATATGTAAAAAACCAAAATTTTTATATGGGAACACCAAGAAGGGGTTGCCCGATTTAGTCCATTTTTGAAATTTTATTTGCTATTACTATGAAAACAAACCAAATTTCAGCTTTCTATGTCGACATGTTCTCAGGTGGTGTCCAAATATATCGTGGAAAACGAAATTCTGGTATGGCAACCCCACGAAGGAGTTGCCCGATTTGTCACTTTTTCAAACATAATTTTACTTTTTTTTTTAATGTCCGTGTACAAAATTTCAGCTTTCTAAGTGAACGCGTTCTCGAGTTATCGTGCGCACGGACGGACGGACAGACGGTCATGCAAAATTCAAAATAACTTTTAATTTTATGCGGGGGTGTCCATGGCTCTATATGTCGATGGTGCTGTCTTTATATAGGGATGTGGTGGACTTCCATGCAGTGTGATGAAATTGTGCGGTTTTCTGTATGTTGATGGTGAATATGCAGTGAGTGTACTGGCAGTAGTGATCGAATATATGTATATGTGTGCTGCCAATAATGGTGTAATAAAGTAATGTTACACTTTTGTTTTAAGTAAATTTCTATTTTATTAAAAAAAAAGAATACATTATTAAAAATTAAAAATAATATGTTCGTCACAAAAATAAATAAAAAACGAATTCTGTATAAATATATAAAAGCTCCTTTTGATATCCTAAATGAATTCTCTGTTTGTCTGTCTGTCTGTCTGCCTGTGTGCACGATAACTCGAGAACGCGTATACTTAGAGGGTTGAAATTTTGTACACGGTCTTTAAAAAAATAGTAAAATTAAGTTCGGAAATGAGACAAATCGGGCAACTCCTTCAACATTAATATTTTTATGAATAAAGATAAAAAAATGTGAAAGCACAAATTGTATGCAACGAAATAAATAAAGGAGAAGGGGCGGAGTTTTCACGTTTTACTCTGATAAAATGTTCCCGCGCTTTTGTGAAAACCGCTTTTTGCGAAATATTGTGAGAAATATCCAATGTTTGTTAGTGTAATTTCTATGGTATTTGAGCAGCACGTGTTTCTGTTTACATTCGTTTTGCTCTGAAGGTATTAAGTGGGAGAAACTTGTGCCGGATTCTCTGATATTTTCAGGAAAAATGAGAATTTCATTTAAGAGGAATTTTATATCTCATAGCATATTAGATTGTATTAATGTCTTCACAAATATCTAATGGAAATTCCCCGGATGATGAGCTCAACAACTATATTGCTACTCTCCTTAATTTTGGTGAGCAAGGTACTCTAAAAGTGTGTCTTATTAATGCACAAAGCCTTTTACCAAAGGCAGATGAGTTCAAGGATATTTTTACTAGCACTGCTCTTGACATGGTATGCATAACTGAAACTTGGTTGAGTTCACATATCTCTGATAAGCTTGTTTCCCTTGATCAATATAGGATGTTTCGAAATGATCGCCCCAGTAGAGGAGGCGGAGTGGAAATTTACATTAAGTCGAATTTGTGCGGTCGTGTTGTAGCAAGGTCCGATTCTACATCTGAAATTGAATTAATTTTTATAGAGATATTTGCAGGACATAAAAAATGTATAGTTGGGACAGTTTACAGACCTTGACACTCTACTTCTTGGGATAACCTAGACACAGCGTACTATCACAAATTTCTGGCTCATCCTCCCATATTATTGTTACAGGTGACTTTAATGCCGACTTGCTTACCTCCAATCGCCACTCCACTGCATTTATCAATTTAATACAAACATTCGGGCTAACTGTGGTCAACTTTCTTCCCGCCCACTGTACGAATACCTCTCCTACCTTATTAGATGTATTCTTAGTTAGTCAAAGCTCATCGGTATTCTCCTACAAAAAGATGCCGTTTTCGAATTTTCCAAGACATGATCTTATTTATCTGAACTAAAATTTTGGGGTTTTTTCTAATGTTGCAGAGGAGTTTTATTATCGCGATTTTAAGGCCATCCCTATGGATGATCTGTTTTCCGAGGCTTCTGAAATAAATTGTCACAGTGTACTCACTATGTCTTCGATTGATGAACAGGTGGGTCATCTTGAATCTCTCATTAATGACGTTTTTAGAAAGGACGTTCCCATTAAAAGATCTTGAGTGATCGATTCTAGCTGCCCTTGGTTCACTCCAGGAATTCGCAATCTCATTAAGTGCCGGAACGTGACTTTTGCTATGTGGAAACACTATCGTTTTCCTGAACTACAGACTGAATTTAAAACGTTGCGCAATCGAGTCAGTGCAGAGATACGGATTTCAAAAAGTCATATTTTGGCACTAAGCTCAATCCAAATCTACTTGCGAAGCAGCTTTGTTGTAGCTTGGGAATATTGGCTTGGTCGTTAAAGGGCCCCTGAAGTCTGCGAGGACGGGGATAAACTGAATTAAATCTTCGCAAATTATCCATCACTACAGCACTAACGCTCAGATATCACTATAGCTGGAATTCGCACGAAGGCTTTTGCTTTTGTTACACCAAATGATGTTTTTTTCGGCGTCTTTTCCATTAAATTTGATACTATTGGCTTAAATAACGTGCACCCTAAATTTCTCAAACTTATTCTTCCTATTTGTCCACCAGCGTTATCTCACATCATCATCGCCACTCTCTTCAGGTTAGAATTTCCCAATAATTGGAACATTGCAAAACTAATACCTATCCCTAAGAAAGCTAATCCCAGCCTGACATGGCTACCAACCGATAGCCATTTTGCTGTATTTATCAAAAATACTGAAAAAAATAATGTTCCACCAAATATGTGAATTTATTGCGCGTAATTAGGCTTCAGGCCAAAACACAGCTATGTCACTGCTATGATATCAAAATATCTGACGACATTCGTACCATCATCGATTCAGATATGCTAACAATTCTGGTACTCTAAGATTTTTCGAAAGCTTTTGATAGTGTTGATCATCGGCTGATGGTAAAGAAACTATCATCGTTATACGAATTTTCTGGTATGGCCTATAAACTCATCGCCTCCTATGTTAGCAACAGATATCAGAGACTTTTCTGTAGCAATCAACTCTCCAGTAGCATCGGCATTACTTGCGGCATTCCGCAGGGCTCAATCTTAGACCATTATTATTTACACTCTTCATAAATGATCTTCCGACTACTAATAACTATAGCAAATATCATATGTACGCGGATGATGTTCAAATATACTTGTCCTCACCTCTCGATCTAATTGAAGATTGTGTATGCAAAATTAATGATGATCTCTCTTGCATTTATCGCTGCGACGCGAATAATAAACTACTGCTCAATGCAACTAAGACTAATGGAATTTTAATCTATAAGAACGAACTGGATACATCCTACTTCACGCAGATACTCCTCGATAATTGTGTTATAAAATTTAAAAATTCTGTCAACAACCTGGGTATAATCTTAAATAGTACACTTACATGGTGCGACTACATAAACAGCCTTGCGTCTAAAGTCTATGGTGCTCTTCGCAAGCTTTCTGCCTCTGCTAACTTTCTACCTTTGTTTACAAGATTACAAATCGTTAAAAGCTTAGTATTTCGATTCTTACCTACGTCTGTGAAATCTTTTACCAGCAAGACTCTGTATCAGTGAGGAAATTGAGTGTTGCATTCAACTCTGCTGTGAGATATGCATATAACCTGAGACGATATGATCACGTATCATCATATGTTAAAAATTTATTTGGATGTGGTCTGCACTCATATCTCAAGTATCGAGCGGTTCTATTCCTCTTTAATTTGATTTGTTCGCATAAACCTGAGTACTTATATGAAAAAATCAGCTTTGCTTGCTCTAACCGTACGCTAATCTTGCTGTTGCCTCATGTTGGCAGTGTTGCTACAGGACGGCAATTTTTTGCCGGGACTATCAGGCTGTGACATGATCTCCCATTAGAATTAAGGCGTGGTAGTCGGGACAGATTCCGGTGAAATATTTTCTTATATTTTTCGAATTTATAGCTATAACTAAACTACATCTACTTTAAAAACTTAAAATCAATTTGTAAATATTGTAAGGCATATCTCTGGAAGGCCTTACCATTAGTGTTAGGAGATATTGAATTAATGAATTAATACTAGAATAAAACATCGTAACGTATATAAAATCCTCAATCTGGACGCATCCAATATTGCAAAAAATAGTCATCCTTCCTTTTTACATTTAATAATAAGAATCAAATTGGGAATCTCAAGTAGGCTAAAGAAATCCATAAATTTACTCATAATAATATTTTAAAATATTATTTTATAATAAGATTTTAAATAACATCAGAGATAAATGAACTAATAAATAAAAGCCAAGAAGTCATAATGTAGGAGATACCTCTCAGTTCCCAGCCTCAGCGATTTAATTTCCCACTATTTTTCTTATGATTCTTCTCAACAAGACCTCAAAATAGGACTACAAAAAGGGGGGAGGGAGAAGAAGAAGAGATCTGGGCTTGATACTTTTTTTTGGAGAGACGTCGGCCAAGAACATAACAAAGTATATTTTTAATTAAGTGAGAAAAGGGTTGAAGTTAACCCACTGGAAATTACAAGGATTAAATAGTTGAGCTAAAACCTACCAGCAAAGGTAGACGAGGCATCAATCGAATAGGAAAAATCCGAATTCAGCGAGGACACCTGAATAATCCAAAGGGGTCAAATTAACCGAATTAAATCTTCAAAGCTAGATCTACGCCATCCAGGCAGCATTACCTGCCCAAGAAAATCTAATCAGCGAGAATATCGAACATTTAACGCAGTAACGTGGAGGAACACAAGCGTAAGGTACTCATCAGCTATAAATTGAATTATTTAATTGAAATAAATAACGCAAGAATTTATAAACTTGAATATTAAAAAACTAACCAATAAATAACAATATAAGAATATAAAAAATAAACAAACTTTTCTTCACACACAGAGGTGGACTCAGATTTATTGATTGGGACATTTCTCTGGAATATTCTTTATCTTCATGAATCAAATCACTTATTACCTCTGATTGATCATACTGAAATATATCGGTGATTGTCAGCAAATAAAATCTGAGTCCAACTCTGTGTGTGAAGAAAAGTTTATTTTCTACTTTTTCATGCGGCTTGGCCTCAGTTTTGTTTGAAAACTCGTTTTTTACTTCTTTTATTTTCTGCCTTTTTCACGTGAACTAAATTGTTATTACGTGCTGCATGGAGATATTTTAAAACAATTTTATGACGGCTGAAAGGACACTGATTTACGAAATTTTCCCGATTTTCCATATTTTCCACAGACTTTTCCTATTACTATGATTTTTTTTTAAAAATTTACATGAATTTTCCTCGATTTTTCATGCAAGTTTCATGATTATTGAAGGGAAAGTATTGATGCCAGTAGGACGGAAAAAAATTGATTCCGCATAGCTTATAAAACTTTTTTGTCGGAAAATTTTCCGGTAAAGTTGGAAAATTCCGAAAATTGGAGAAAAATTGGAAAATTCTGCACTATTCCTGAAACAGATTTATCACTAATCATATCGATGATAATTTTTCCAATGATTTTCAGCTTTTCCGGGTTTTCCGTGGAATTTTCCACAAAAGCGACTTTATGCAACTAATTTCGCTCTACAACTTTGTCTTAGGTTGCAAAACGCTCAAGCGCTTCCTTGGTCGGAAAAACTCCGGAAAAGCGTTTTACATGAATTTTCCTCGATTTTTTCTGCAAGTTTTCACCATTGTCGGATGCCAGTTGATAGGGAACTTGATCCTGGATAATTTAGAAAACTTTTTTACCGGAAAATTTTCTGGAAAAGTCGTAAAATTCCGGCGATTTTTTTCGGAAAAATCGGAAACTCTGCATTTTTCCTGAAACGGATTTATCACTAATCAAATTTGTACCAAATTTTCAAATGATTTTTCCCGATTTTCGGGGTTTTCCATGGAAATTTCCGGGTCAAATTTTGATACATTCAATTGTCACGTAACATGAACTTGTGTGACAAATTTCAGCTCGCTGTGATGACGAAAAGTGGGTCTACGAGAGTGTCGAAAATAGTATAAAAGAAATATACAGACGGACAAATTCGTGTACGAGATAAAGGGATGGGCTGGCCTAAAAAAAACGTAGCTACTAACATCTAAGTATAACTTTTGGTAGCAGGACGACCGTATTAGGGACCCGTAGGCGCTAATGTAAAGATTCTCAATTTTTGGAATAAAATTTCATATCACAGAAAATTAAATAGGATTATCTTGTTCTTACTCAAAATTTAAAACAAGTATTTTCAGCTCGAATTTCAAGGAATTATTCTCAGAGGGTGTAAGCTAAAATCCCCTAGACTATTTTAGCTATCAATACAGGGTGTTTCCACTAGGAGGTCAATAGAGCGGGAGGTGATAGTACTCATCTAGACGAACCAAAAATCGTATGGCAGGGGGCCATATCAACCGTTTGAGAATTACAGGGTGATTAAGAAAAAAAGCTAGCTTTTCACAAAACACCCGGGACCTTAAAAACTACACGGCGTACGGTCACAGTTAAGACCTCATTATATGCAGAACTTCATGGCTTTTTCCCATACCCCTCTCCGATCACAAATTATGGTTGTCTAAACTAAAAATTTCGGATTTTCTTATCTTTTCACTTGTTACTATTTCATCGTTCTTCAAATCTTAAAACGCAGACTTACTTTTAGAAAGTGTGTTTCTTTCTTTCTTTTTGTGATTATCTGAATTGACTGGTTTTGAAAGACGAAGGACACTTGTGGATGGTTTATTTTAAGGGAACCTAGTTTATTTTTTCTCTTATTCCACAACATTTCCCAAAATACTTACAGACAACAGGTTCTTTTTTTAGACATGTTTTCGATAGGTTACCTCTCTTATTTTATTTTATTTTATTTTAAGATTCGTTTTAAGACCTTACTTTTTCCGTTTTTCAATTCTTTTGGCCCCCCTTTATATTTTTGTTTTCAATTCGTTTATTCAATCCTTCCTCTTTCAGTTTTTTAGCCTCCGTTTTCTTTGCATGTATGAACTCTTCTTTTTTCTGAAATGGAGGCGAGAAAACTATAAACGAGCTTGCTTCCGTGTACCTCGTGCTGGTCCTAACTGGAATTTTTGGTGCAAAAGAACGTCACTATGTCCACATTTAACTCATCGACCTTAGATGTGATATATCACATTATCCATATTAAGCTAATTATATTTTAACTAGTTAAAAATATAATGTAAATAAATGTAATGATTACCTGGTCTATAATTTCTTTTATATCTGCATCATCAGATTGTGGAGGTAGACTTTGACAATTTGGAACAATATTTTCTATTTGCTCCACTACTTCATTGTTTGGTGTTAAAACTTGGATGAAAATATCTTAAATGAGCTTAAAAAAAGAAAAACAGGATGTCTAACGTTTTTAAAATTTAATTAATCCCTTCGTGCTGCTTCTTTCAATAGTGATAGTGCTCCCTGTATTTGAATATTTACCAAAACACTTTCCGTAATTAATTGTATCAGCGTTAAACGGATAAAGACCACAAGCATGGAGTCCATTAATTATTGTGTCTTTGTTAATGCACTTGTCTACTTCGATTTCTAAATAATTTTTGTATCTGAGATAGGGCTCCATTCTGCTAAACCATCTCCGAATATCTTTCTTCAGTCTGTAATCGCTTATGGTGTTCGGATAACTAAATTCAGATCTTTACCCCCAGATAATTATCCTTGAATGGATTCTGTTATGGAGCTGAATGATAGTATTCTTTCACTGCATCTTGTATATTTTGATTTCTTCGTGGAAAAACCTTTGCATAATTACTCATGACCCATACAACAAGCTTTTCCTATTCCTCTGAGGATAAAATGAATTGGGGACTTTGACTTGCTTTTTTGGATCTATTTTGAAGGCGGGTTTTCAAGGTAGGGCGCAAAAAATTTTATAATTTCTTGATGACGCATGAATCGAAACTTCATTTTTTATATCACGTAAAGTAAAGCAATCATAAACCGTCCTCAGCGTATGGAGTTTTTGCAATTAATGTTTTTGTCTTCGGGCTGAGATGCGGCAATCGATTTAAATAAAAGTTTTTACTGGTTTTTATTTTTAAGAAAAATTACAATTCAATTAAACTTCAGTTAAAAATTTGGAACACCTAGATCATCGGATGGGGGCTCATTTCTGGCAGAACCAAAATATGAGTGAAGTACCAAACCGTGAACCGGGGGACCGATATTTGAAAAATCGTGAAAATTCATCTCCAGTGATGAGCCCCTGATTTTTACTTTATTAAAAAAAACACATGAAAAATATGTAACAAACAACTAACGAACGCATAAAAAGTATAACTAATACAAACCAGAAAATTGCACAATACAAACTTTAGTAAATATAATTATAAGAATTCCACAATTTCTAGTACACGTCCGATCACATCAATACGTACGCTAATAATGTAGAGTTACCTCATTGGGGTGTGCTTAATCAGGATGCGAGACGTTCTAAGAAAGCACAAGTAAAAAAGCTAGAATTGGTCTATGATCAATTCTTATGATGTCCTACTAGATGAATACTCGTATGTAATTTCCTATGGTCACCCCTGCACATTTGTTTGTTTGAGTGGTTTTTCGCATGTATTTCTAGGACAGTTCGTCGGACAGTAAAATTGATTATGACCAATTTCACAGAATTTCAGATTCTGAAGAATTTACCCCTACAACAAAAACGTCGAACACCCATTATTTCCAGAGTATACGTAAAAAACCTTAATTTTTATATCGAAACACCAAGAAATGGTTACCCGATTGTTGATATTATGTTTATGTCTGCTATTTTTATGGGAACACCATGTACCAAATTTCAGCTTTCTAAATTTACGAGCTCTCACTCTCAGGCAATGTCCAGATATATAGTGAAAACGAAATTTTTGTATGAAAACTTCACGAAGGGGTTACCTGATTTGTCCCGTTTTCGATCTTAAATTTACTTTGTTTTTTTTTAAAGACGCGTGCAAAATTTCAGCTCTCTAAGTTATCGTGATTATCATTATTTCTACGTGGTACAAACGGAAGGACAAACTATAAATACAATGGGAAAAAAAGAAACCGTTTTCAAAATTATTACAAGAGAATTGAGAGCCGATTTTACATGTATTGTACGTATAAGGTATAAAGGTTAAAATTGCCTTCCAGCCATACATATGTTGTATGTTATCCTTCCTAAGTACACTTACTTCTTATAATGTTACAGAATATATGTCAGCTAAAACAAAAAAACAGGATTTTTCTGACCTTTAAACATTCTGTTCGCCTAAGGACAAAACAAGGACATTATTGTGATTTAAATCCACCCTGCAGCACGGTCTATGTATATATACGATTATATGCCTACACAGTAGGTATTTTACCTCATAGTAAACTTCTTTTAAATAAAATAAAATGATAAAATTCAAAGCTTACGTCTGTTCCCCGTATTGTTCGTCCACAAGTAAATTAAAGTTCAAGCAAACAGAGATAATGTAGACAAATATTTACATTACGACCACGTGCTTTAGGAACATTTCTCTTCGCTAGCTGAAATTCGATTTACTGTCACTTACCAAGCAATTGATATCAAATTACTAACTGAGTTCCTATCTACATAATTATGATGCCGACGGCAGTTTACTTTGTCATATAGAGAATACTTTCCATCAAATCATCTGAAATATGAGTTGAAATTTGCCAAAATTTTTGGCTTAGGGAAATTGTTATGTCTAACAAAAGCAGGCAACGAACAATTTGTAATCTCGGGGAATGTAATGCGTAAGGAAGTCTGGAGTGAGAATTTTGTGGAATCCTTAATTAAAGTTAAGCTGTTTAATGTGAAGAGTCATTTGCGATAAAGAGACTTATGTTACTAGAGAGAAAGTTTTCTAGCACGAGTATGTTTTTGAAGTTACCAAAAAGGATTCCATTTCTTCAACCCCAATTTATATGTCATGGAGAATTTCTTATAATGGGGGTGGAGTAGAAAAATATTCATCTCTTAGTAAAAAAAAAAAGTATTAAATACTATGATCAAAAAGTGCTTGTGGTTATATGGTTTAAGTTGAAATCCGACCAAAGCAGAAAGATTTCTCACTATTGCGTTTACTCCTTCACTCGAACTAATTACAGCATTTGTGACAAAAAAGAAATTTATTTGTCCATCAATTCAATTCCACTCGAGGGACTAATATGGAACCGTCTGCATTCGGCGGCACATGGGTTCCATTAAGATTAAGAATCGACTTAGCCTAGCTAATAAAAATGCAGTTCAACGACAGACTCCAGCTGTAATAAAATTTCCAAATAAGTTTTAGTTAAAAAATCGACATTACAGAGGAACAGGACAGGTATTTTGATTTGGTCGTTTCCGTCCATTTGTCTGGCCGCATGTTAATCAGAGAACTTATGAGAGCCTATGTAAGCATAGAGTTAATATTGTACAGTTTCACATTAGAGAGCTGGAAGAAGATGAGTCATATATCAGTAAAATTTATGAGAGTTTAGAGAGAGTTCTCGGACACTTCACATCGGTTTATTTATGTATTGGGAATAATTCCGTCATAATTATGTAAGTTAATCTGATTAGGGAAAAAAGCTATAATTGGGCTAAGATCAATTCTTACGATACTCTAGATGAATGCCTAAATGCAATTTCGTATGGTCTCTGTTCAAATTTGAGTGCTAAAATGGCTTTTTGCTTTAAGCCCTGGTCACACTAGGAGCGGCGCGGCAAGGCGTGGTGGCTCGCGGCAAAATCGAGTGTTCACACTGGGATCGGCGGATTTTATCCAAATGAAGAAGTTCTGTTATTATTAGCACTGGTTGAAGAAAAATAGAGAAAAGTGATAAAGTTCGATTACGAATACGTTAGAATGCCAAAAGCGGAATGAAAAAGAAATTTTGCGGCCAGCGGTAGCGGCAAAATTGTTTTTCGAGTAATCTCCAAAATAGCCGCTATTTTGCCGTGCCGCGCCGCGCCGTTCACGGTGTTAGTTATAGATTTAATTTTGCAAGAGCAATTGCGCAGCGCCAACTTAAAAGTGCCGCGTCGCGCCACTCCCGGTGTGACACCCACTTTATTCCTACCCCAAACATAATCTT
Organism: Dioctria linearis; assembly: GCA_963930735.1. Taxonomy (NCBI): domain Eukaryota; kingdom Metazoa; phylum Arthropoda; class Insecta; order Diptera; family Asilidae; genus Dioctria; species Dioctria linearis. The sequence continues at coordinate 338,191,985 of OZ005740.1, read as the reverse complement.
ACCTACAAGTTTTCATGACACAGAGGCAGCATATTGATCCATCTTGAGTGGGTCCTTTAGATATATACAGTTTTCTACATTTTAGTGGATAAAAGGACTGAAAGTTGATATGTTCACGTATTTCAATATATTAAAGAAAATATTTCTCAACTGGAGGTTGCAACTATTATTACAGATTTTGAAAACTAAAATTTAAAAAAAGTCATGTCCTACTACTGTGATTTCGGAATTCAAACGCAAAGTTGAGCTGATCCTAATCAGCATTATAGTTGCCCACTCTGTCGTCAACTAGTCCAGAAGACAAAATTTGCTGCTATTTGCTCGAAGTAAAAAAAATCACTTATGAACAAAATATTACAAAAACAATATTAAATGTATTTCATTAGCCCAAAATTGTATGACAATTTCGAGCGTTATTTCATTCTCGATTTTTGAGCGTTATTTCGTCGTGCCTTATTTCTCCGCGCCCCACAAAATATCCTTACGAAATAAAGACCGAGCATTTCACAACATCCTAAATTTTGATATAAGAGCCAAAATTATTTAAGTTAACTTTTATTTTGAACGATTCTAAATAAAATCATAAACACAAGAGAAAAAATAAGCCCCTCGTCCGGGCCTTGAAGCCGGGAACTTCCGTTTTCCGGGCAACTACTCTAACCTCTGAACTAATGACACAGATGCTTTTTCCCCAGTATAAGAATTAAGATTTCGCATGATGCCAAATTTTGTTGTGGTAATGTGTCCAGAAATGTTATGTCTTCTATTTTAGATTTAGATTTATTAAAGGCTTAACGTATAATAAGATTACACATCATTTTAGTACAAAGAACGTTGGACTAAACAGCTTACTAAAAACTAAAACTAAATACTTTAAATAAGATGTAAAATGCATCTGTGAAATATAAAATAAGACGTAAGTAAAAAAATATAAATAAAGATTAATATAATACAAAAAGATATAATATTAACAAACAACAAACTAAAATTACAGAAACTATATACTCGATCATTGCCAGGACCCCTTCAGAACGGAAACATTTTAAGTGGTGGCAGTGTAACTCTGCGCCATCAACCTCCAGAACCTATCAGTCGAGCTCACACGCTGAGCATCAGTTGGTAAATTATTCTAGGCCCGAATAGCTCGAACAAAGTAAAAGTCATCCATTATGGAATGTTGAAACGTAGGTATCAATCAGTTGAAATGTCTGTCAGAGTTTAGAAATTCAAGTTGGTTAGAAAGGTACCGAGGCCTTTCGGAGTGTATAATTTTGTGAAGGGATGCAAGAAGCCTACGCCTTAAATATTCCATCAAGGGATAACCAAGCAGATGGCTACTATGTGGTGAAATATGATCAAATCTACTTAGCCCAAACACAAATCTCGTACAGTCATTGAATGCAACAGTTAATTTCATTGAGGATACAGAATCCAAGTTAGACAGCTAGCTGTAAGGTAGGGTAGAAGCAGGGACTTCAATAGCATTGAACGAATGCTTAAAAGTAAAATTGCAGAAGATAACCACAACCGTCGAAGACAACCATAAACTTTTCCCAAAATATGACTAATCTGATCACAACATTTCATCCGGGAGTTGAGAAAAACCCCTAGATTTCGCATGCGATCAGTATGGTCGGTAACTACTCTGTATAGGCTTGCTTGAAGCTGGAAATTGCTTTGGGTTGAAACAGGAAATTGTGATGACTTGAATGCCTGCTTTATGCAAGAAGCTATGATGGCTTGAGTGCCTGCTTGAAACATGAAGCGGTGGCGGCTTGAATACCTGCTTGAAGCAGAGAACTGTGGTGATGTCTAGACTGCCTGCTTGCAACAGGAAACTGCAGCTTGACCTGGCTTCTGGTCAATCACTGGAACGGTAAGCAGCTATCTTGGGACTGATCAACTTCCTGTCCTGAAATAGTTTTAATTGAAAGCACCAAGTCATCTTAGTGGCGATTGGATGTCCCTGAGGTGAGCGGCCCGATCATCGATCCGGTGAATGGATACGCTTCTTCAGTCCAGATCGTCCTTATAACAGCCTGAACGGGTGCTATTCCGTTAGGAAGACTGGAGCGCTGGGTCCAAGTGAAGTCGATCCTATGTTGCCTAGATTACCTTATTGTGAGCAGCCGTAGCCGTACATGAAAGGAAACATACCACATTCTTTGTATTAAAATATTTAAATTCAAATACATCCTCATTCTTTGGAACAATTTTAAACTCTCCGCAGAAAGTAGTATTAATTTTAACATAAATCCATTGGTTATGGCTGAACCTTCGCTTATTTTGGACATGTTTATTTTTCTCTAAATTTACCCCTTTTTGGTGTTTATAAATTGCAAGTTGATATCAGACTGATTATATTTTTTGTTTTTTATATTTTTACAAAAGTAAAAACCCACCTAGCTAAGTCTTTGTAAGCTCAGCAAAGTATTACTAAACGCTAATTTTGAAATGAATTTTCCTAGGTTTACAAAGTGGTTGATCAAATATTCGGAAATACACGACTCAGTACAAACGCGTCTCCACAAGGACTTCAAACCAAATTGCCCCCTGAAAGAACCCCAGATCCCAGATAACATATAATTTACTTTGGATAAAAAGGTATATAAGTTATATTTGTATAACAAAATCACAATACACAAAAATTAGGAAAAAATACAAATTGCAAAATATACGAAATTTTTAACAATTTTATTTTAATACTTATAAAGCGCATCGATACAGATCATTAAGTAAAGTTTCTTATTACGAGTTATAAAGAAAACTACATTTTCTTCTATAAATAATAACGCCAAATACTATTAAACATTTCGTTAAACTGTCTGGAAACGATGTCGATCTTTAGCAGCACATTGATTAATTTCGATAGAGAGTATACCACGTAAAATGTTTACAATAATCTATATGAATAGCTTGGTTATACGGGCGATGGTTGCTTAAATATGAATACCAAATTTTCGCTCTAGCATTGGGACTTAACTAATTTATTTAATATTTCTCAGTGGATTTTTTAACGACCAATAGTGTTGTTTATTACTTCGAAAGATCGATATTATAAAAATAAACAAACGAAAAACCAACTCGACTCATTTATTTCCTAATAAATCGATAAATCAATAAAAATGTCTAAAAAAAAAACAATCTGCGATTTAATAGATATCTCTTGCAATAATAAATGTCCCGAAATCCTGTCATCTCCTACATAAGGAATTCAATTTACATAAAATTTCCTGCGATAAACAGTGATTTCACACGGGCAAAGAATAAATATCACATAGGAAGACTTGGTAACATTTTTGTTTGTTTTTTGTGTTTGTTTTTTTTTATCCAAATGATTTCCAAAGATTACCCTCGAAAACTCCTCGTCTTTCAGTTCTTTGAATATTTTTTCGTTTTTTAGGAGTGCCATAAAAACTGCTAAAATGTCATTAAGCCTGGCATCAGATGGTATCAGTTATTGATTTTTTCTGTTTCATTTTGGTGGCGAAAAAAAGTATACTTTCTGCAAGGATAGAAGTCTTTCCGTGTTCTATCGTGGTTGTATACATTCATATTAAAATATATTGACATGACGTAGCGTGAAGATATATTTATTACAATACTATCCTTTTTGACGACGATAACGGGAAATTGGGCACCACAAAGGCGAAAATATACATAATATATTCTGAGTAAATTATTGTCATATTCGATCGATCAATATATTCCTTTTGTTTAGCAATTCTGTGGTGAATAATGAGAAAAATGACATATTTGTTATTGGAATGTTCAATACGTATGAAATTTTAATTAAAATTTTCATCCCTTTTTATCCATATTTATGTACAGTGAGCGAAATTAATTTACAGGCAACTACCATTTTGAACATATATTGATAAAGGTCCAAACCGAAAACAAAAACAAATGTCCCAATAATAAATAAACGTAAATATATTGCTGAAGGTAAAATAACCAATGTTCATTAACGCAACCATAAGTCATTTAATTAGGAAAAAGTAAATTCTGTATGCGAAAGGTACCGAAATTCATTTACACGCCGTAAAATAAGATAAACAAATTTTAGTAAGAAAGAGATGTATTTCAAAAAAGTTTTTAATTAATTCTGCTAGTATTTAATGTGGCCACCACTATTTCGAATGACTTCGAAAATTCATTGATGCATTGACGAAATTAACTTTTTTATTAAGTCCCCTTCAATGCCTGCCCAACAATTTTTCTGACCATTATACCCCATAACGGTGACCATCCGTCCTGTATTTTACAGGACAGTCCTGTATTTTAACATTCTGTCCTTTGAGATTTTTTTGTAGATACAGGATAGTACAATGTCCCTTATTTCCTAATTTGCATACACATATACATTAAACGAACATAAATATAAAATTATCATTAAAATCCAACTGCATACTTTCCCTACATTTCCAAAAGTGACAAATTTATATACTGGGATATGGGAAATTTCCTACAATCTGGCAACATTGTGAATTGTCAACTTGAAATTGAATTGTCAATGTCATCTTGTTAAAATAAAAATGTGAATGATTTTTGGTTAGTTAGTTATTTATTTAAATTTAAATTTAAAATAGCAGTCATTCATTTTATTAAAGAGATCAGGCTCCAACAAAAAGAAAATGTAATTTCAATAATGACTTAAAAAGCGAGTTTCCATTTATTAAAACAATAAGTAGCTCCAATGAGGTGAGATGTGAAAAATGTTTGGCACATTTTTCTATAGCAAATAGTGGACGTACTGATATTAAACAGCATTTGCAAACACAAAAGCATAAAATAGCAGATTTAGCCAAATCATCAAGTAAAGTTTTAACGAATTTTTTTAAGAAGTAATACATTCAATGATAAAGAAAAGGCCCTGGATATTGTTGAAGGTGCTTGGACATTTCACAGTGTTCAGCACAATTTTTCATTTAGGTCGAACGATTGCACATCAAAACTGATTAAATCGTGTTTCAATGAAAAATATTCTTGTGCTAGAACAAAATGTGAATCCATTGTTAACAATATTTTTACACCAATGTCATTAAATACAATCAAAGCAGATTTGTCACACGTTCAATGTATCACAATATATTCTGATTGTTTGAATCACAAAAATGTTAAAATTTGTCCAATATTAATTCGATACTTTCTGCCGAATAAAGGAATTCAGCTTAAGATTTTGAATGTTAAAGACCTTATTGGGGAAACTTCAGATATTATTTCAAAATATGTGCAAGATACTCTTCAAAAAAATGAAATAATTAGTAAAATGATAGCGTTTTGTGGAGACAGCACAAATTTTAATTTTGGTGGTGCAGCCAGAAAAGGTCAGAATAATATCTTTCACAAAATGCAAAACTTCATTGGCCAAAAACTGATAGGTGTAAATTGCGCTGCACATATTTTGAACAACTGCATACAAACTGCAGCAGAATGCTTACCTATTGATATTGAAGTTATTATTGTCAAAATTTAATCTTTTTTTTTTATATTTATACAGTTAGAATTGAACATTTCAAAGAAATATGTGAAGATGTTGAAATAGAATATAAAAAGTTATTAGGACATAGCAAAACTCGATGGTTAACATTAATGCCTGCTTTGGAAAGAATCATAAAACTATTTCAAGCTTTAAAATTATATTTTATGTCTCAACCAAAATGTCCGACAATATTACGAAGTTTTTTTATGAGTCCTTGTGCTGAATTATCGTTATCTTTGTCATATAGCCAAGCTTCAACATTTCATAAAGCTATTCTTAATGCAGAATCACAAAATATTTCAATGCCTGAGGCTTCAACTATTTTAAAAGATTTAAAATTTAAATTGGTCGAAGGGAAAAAGGAACTGTTTTTACCCCTTATCGTCAAAAATATTATACTTCAATTGCAGAAAAGTAATGATTTTAATGAAACAATAACCAAAGAACATGTAACAAATTTTTACCAGACATGCGTTGATTATCTAAATCAGTGGGATAAAGCTTTTAGAGATGTAGAAATTTGCGACTGGATATTGTTACGAAATATGTTATCTTGGGACAAGATTGAAAAAACTTTATCCTATCTAAATGAGTTTAGAAATGATTTAAAAATAAATAATGAAGATTTATTTGATGAAGTGAGCTGCGTGAAAAATTGTGCAAATAATGGAAAATTAGAAGACTGGAGATGAAAGATGGATTGAAATTTTCAATCACTTTAAGACAAATATGATTGCATATAATAATATTGTGATACTTGTTGAATTTTGTCTATGTCTACCAGCTTCAAATGCTGCTACCAAGAGAGTGTTTTCAATAATGAATAATATTTGGACCACCGAAAAATCGCAATTAAAAGTAAACACTTTAAGAACAATCCAGATGTTTAAAAAAAAAAACCATTCTGTGGAAAAATATCTAACTTCATAACTAAATTTAACATTTATGTAGTTTTTTCTATTTTTTTTTGTTAGCCTTAGTCAAGAAGACTATTTATAAAACCAAATATATTAGTTAAAATTATAATATTATAAAAACTTTTTATTTAACTTTGTATTCTAGTCAAGAAGACTTGTTATTGATTTTACTTAATTTTATAATAATAATATAAATATATTATATGATTTTTTTTCTGTTTTTTTTATTTTTAACATAATTTTGCATTTGTCCTGTATTTTAATTTCCCAAAAATGGTCACCGTTTAGGGCAACATGCAAGACATCCCAATAATGGAGAATAGATGAATTTTAAGAACTTTTATTTGGAACGATTATAAATGACATCACAAATACAAGAGGTAAAAACAACCGCCTCGTCCGGGACAGGTGTCTTTACCTCTTGTATTTTTTAATATCTGTCTAGCCTATTACGCCACGGTTTGCTTTCAGCGGGCATTAACCATAGTAACAATGAAAGAGCACAAATAAATTGTAAATTGTACGAGCAGTCGCCCGGAAAGCGGCAGGTTCCGGCTTCAAGTCATGAGGACGAGGCGGTTGTATTTTTCTCTTGTATTTATGATTTGCGTTAGAATCGTTAAAAATAAAAGTTCTTAAAATACATCCATTCTCCATATTTGACCGAATCTAATAAGTGTGGATTCGATTCCCGTCCGGAAAAAATAAATAAACATCTCAATAAGTTGATTTGGCAACGCTGAAACCGCTCAGGAGAAATTTTAGGAAAGGTGAATTGTGGCGTTATAAAATATGATATTAAGACGCTATCAAACATTTCGTAAAACTTGTCCGAATTTATTTTTGGGGGCGCTGCTCACTTCACTTTTCCATAAACGGAAAATGCATCCCCATTATGCTTCCTTCACGAAAGTTTATACTTAGTCTTGGTGGATTATTGTGGCTAATTCGTGCCACTATGAACTAAGGCCTTCAGGGTCGTCTAAAAATTTTTTTTTCGTCTGAATAAGCGATGGTGTTCCATTCTTCAGACCAGCTCATATGATCATTCGCAAACAACATTTGGATATGCGTGCAATACTTGCTTCACAGGTGGGAAAAATTGATCTATAAAGCTGGCCATAAATCTAAAAATGAAATAGCACATGCGCGATCATTTTAATTATTTTCGTATACCTTATTGTTCTGCGCACAATAAATCGAAAGCGTACGGTCGTCAACTCAGTTCCGTTCCTCTCTAGGATAATTCAGTCGAAGCCATTTGTTTGCGGAGATTACACGTGTGATATTATCGTTTGTTTTACCTGTTTTTGTGCATTAATTGTGAGTTTATTTTCTAAAATAGTCCACTCTTTCGTTATGGAACCTTCAAGTTCAGGTATATGTTATATAATTTTCGTAACAATTACTTGCAAAAAAATGTATGTAGTTTTAAATCATTGCTGCAACATAAAATGGCCGTTGATAATTAGTTGTTTTAAATAATTCTCAGAAAGAAGTAGATTATTAATTGTGTTCTGCCCAACGAAGCAATAACTAAAGGAGTAGCAATCTCACGTACGATCCGTGTACATGAGTGTACCCAAAATTGCCCTGCATTTGTTTCATTCCGTCATTTTTGGTCTTCGGTGTCAAATCCATTCTTAGGTTTGGTTTGTTTTGGGCTTGGCGCATTGACGCAGGAAAACCTGTGCAATAACCGTAGGGGCACGAAACAAATATTACTCACAAACTCTTTACCACTGAACTTTTCTTCTTAATTATTAACTTTTTTATGTTCATGTTTGAAAATTCAGTAAAAACTTTTGAGTATATGAAAATAAAAGCGATTAAAACTGCGCACAGGTTGTATGTAGATACAATTGTGTATATGTGTATAAATTTTACGGCACTTATGTACAAACAATATCAGTTTCAATGTGTAAGAAATGGGTACGTGATATTTTCTCATTTTCATCTCCTTTAGTTCTTACCTCGTTGGTCCCGCCACGGATCTTGTTTAGCTTTTTTCGTTTTTCTAATGCACATTGAATGTATACCGATTTTGCTGCCTGCCCTTATTTGCCCCTTACCTGGGTATTCGAGCATTTTCAAAATTTGTCAATTTTAATAAAAATCACAAATTCCATCATTACTTCCAGAGATGAGTCCCAATACAATGTTCATAACGCGAAAAGAAATTTCTGATGTTATGAAAAAGTCAGGGTACAATGAAATTGAGGACTAAATAATGTTTTTGAGAGAAGAGATCAAGACCAGAACAAAATGTCCCGAAGTAAATCTTAAGGATTTGATAAAAACCTTAACACGCTTCAAATCGGATTTTAAGTCTCGTCTAAGGCTCAGTATACAATACCCAGATGTTGATATTGAATAATAAATGATAGCGTATGATATCTACTGGTTGTTATTTAACGAAGAAAAAAATATTTGTGATTTTCGAAATGTTCAATTTTTCGTTAAACGAATTTCGGAAATTTTCGAACATGAAAATTTCTAGGTTTAGAAAATGCATAAGCAAATCAAATTTAATCTTGCTACGGGTGAAGGTGTAAAAGTTATGGAGTGAAAAAAAAAAGAAAATCGGTCGGGTCGGACTCGCGCACGAATGTTTCCGTACCATCGTACAAAATTTAACATTATTTACTTTTTATTTATTTTATCAAATGAGAGTAGGCGTCATTTGAAATAATTATGCTGTCATTGAAAAAAAATATGCCTACTTACAGACAGACGGACGGACATCGGAGTCTTAGTAATATGTTTTTACCCTTTGCGTACGGAACCCTAAAAAGTATGTATTCCCCCTAAAAAAACTTCAAAAATCTGTAACACAATTTGGATTGTAATCATTTTGTTTGTCATTTGAAATCATAAAAATTCAAAATTGGATGAAATTTCGATTACCGAATTCGCTTAAACTTTCGAAGTTCATATTTTCGAAAATAATCAAAAATCGAATATACCTTTAATAACACCCGTAAATCCATTCATTATACCTGTGATTTATGGCCAACTTTGAAGGGCCGCTGCCCCACTGGTAAGTCAAGTTCGCCTATTAGTTGGGCCGCTGTCAGGCATTTTTAGTCGCTTCAATAATAATGCGGTTGTTTTGTCATGAAGTGTTTTCCATAATTTTCCGCCGTTTTTTAAAATTTTTTATAACTGCTTCCGATCGTCCAATTTCCAACAAATTCTTATTTGATCGTGTAAAGTTAAGTACCTACTTTCTTTTAGTTATTTTTTAGATCGTACTTCGAATAGAAAAAAAATAAAAAATAACATTACTAGATAGTTTTCACACTAAGAAATAATATTCGATATTCACCTTTTTTACACTCTATCGCTAAACAGTATAAAAGTGCACGTGCGCTTAAATAGATTTCGCATTAAAAATTATAATCAAAGCTGGTTTTGCTACGTAGCGCTCATCTCTTGTAAATAAACATATGGTTGTGTCTGATAACAATGTGCAGTGGCGTGCGATATTACTGAATATTTAACTTAATTTCTCCTGCAAAATTTAGATAATTTTAAATGAGTTTAAATGAATTTGGCTCACTGTATGTAGATGAAAAGTTTTGATTGCTTGAGATTCGAGAGTCAAGATTTATGATTTAAGAGTCGAGAGTTGAGATGCGAATGTCCAGAGTTGAGATTCGAGACTCGAATGGCATGAGTCGGGAGTGGAGAGAGTGTATAGAATTTATGACAAAAAGATAGAAAATAAAATAAATTAAAGAAACTTTTAAAATAAATATTTTTCATAAAAAAATTGCACTAAAAAGTTAAAAATAATTTGTAATTCTCAAGATATACACAAGTAAGTTTCATTGCAAAATAAGTAATGCTATAATTCAGATTAATTCTTAAAAGTTTGGGCATGAGTTACAGTTAGACAATTGCGGTTATAGTTATGGATGCCCAAACTTTTATGATTTAATCTGATTTAATTTCGTATTTTGCAATAAAACTTTTCTTGTGTATATCACTTAGAAAGAAAATTAATATTTTACTTTTTAGTGCAATTTATTTACGATAGGTACTTAGTTATTTATTTTAAAATGTTTTTAATGTATTTTACTTTTCTGTATCAAAGTCTTTTTTTTTACCCATTCTCAAAACAGTTAAAAAAATAGTTTCTATAGCATAAAATTGCATCAATATTATGCAAAAAAAATAATATCATGAAATTTTTTTTTCTTAATTTAAATTATTAAGCAATTTTTAACCAAATTCACAAATTTAAAAGGAAAATATTGTTACGCGCCACAAAGTGATACAAGCGACATCTATTGGAAATGGAAACAACTTTAGGTTAGTGACATCCTAGTAAACTGGGTTTGGAGAATGGAATATTCAGGAAGGTTCTAGGATAATTCGTAGAGTATAAATACGGCGCTGCTCACATCCAGGAGGCGGGTATTATTTCAGACAGCGAAGTGAGAAGTGAACGAAGTAAACTATTTGGATTGCGATAATTAGAAGTACAGTACTAGCGATAAATAAAGAGTTGATTTGATAATTATTTGTGAATTTGTGAGAGTAAACAGTAAAGTTAAATAAAGAAAGAACTTTTGAATTATATCTGAAATATTGTGTTTTAAATAACGAACTAAGGCCACGCTCGTAACAACTGGTGTCAGAAGTAAAATAAAATCACGAAATAAAGTGGTGGCATTTGACTTTGAAATTCAAAGAGTGATTAATTTTGTGAAATCGCGCAAGAATGGGACGCAAACTAGAGGAGCTTCGCATACAGGAATTGAAAGTGGAGTTTGGGAAGCGGTCATTGCAAACGACAGGTCTAAAGAATGTTCTAGTCGAGCGACTTAGACAAGCGTTGATAGAGGAAGAAAAGAATCCTGATACATACGTTTTCGAGGAAGAACTAGAAACTGAAGAAGAGCCTGCGATGAACATAGAACAGCTTTTGGGTACTTTAATGACCAAAATGGAGCTTTCAACCCTGCAAGTGAAAAATGCCCTTGAGGAACAAAAGAATTCTCTAGAAGCGCGTTTGGATGAACAAAAGAATTCTCTGGAATCCCGTCTAGATGAACAAAAGAATTCTCTAGAAGCCCGTTTGGACGATCAAAAGAATGCCCTTGAGGAACAAAAGAATGCTTTTGAGGAACAAAAGAATTCTCTAGAAGCGCGTTTGGATGAACAAAAGAATTCTCTAGAAGCCCGTTGGGATGAACAAAAGTGTTCTTTGCAGAATTGTCTAGAAACCTGTTTGGAGGAACAGAAGACTTTTCTTACAAATTCATTAGACGAGCAAATTGTAAAAATTGAAGGAATCCAGCAGGAAGTGCTGGAAGTTCAACAGCAAGTGTCGGAAGTGCAACAAAATGTTACAGAGAAGCTTGACAACTTTAAAGCAGATTTGGACAGAATGAAGTATCGACAATCTCGGCACGAAGGAACTGAAATATCCGATGCAGGCAGAATGAAACCTCCAATATTTGATGGACAAAATTCGTGGCATATTTTCAACAGATAGTTTGAGGCAGCTTCCGAAGTAAATGGATGGAATGACGCAGATAAAGCTACAGCTCTGGTATTAGCACTTCGAGGTCCTGCGTCAGAGTTATTACAAACTATTCAGATTGAAAAGCAACGTGATTACATTTCACTAGTACAGGCGATAGAATTAGGTTATGGAGATGAACACATGCAGCAAGTATATCGCCTGCAGTTACTCAACAGGACTCAAAAGCATGGCGAGTCACTACAACAACTGCAGGCTGATGTGGAAAGATTAGCTTATCTTTCGTACTCTAGCGTAAATGCGGATTTCCTTAATGAAGTGGCAACAGAAGCATTTGTGAACGCCATTGCAGATCAAAATTTACAACAAGCGTTAAGGCTAGCAGGAAAGAAATCAACAGCAGAAGCACTAGCGTATGCATTAGCGTATGAATCTGCCAGGCAAGCTTCTCGAAGTGCAGTACGAGTGAGAGAAATTTCGGTGGAGGAATGTACTTGTAATAGAATGCAGCCATCACAGAGCAATTCTTCACGTGGTATTCTGCGATGCTGGAATTGTAATAGACCAGGACACCTCCAAAGGGACTGCAGAAAACGCCGTCGAACAGAATCACCAGAAGAAGAGCCTAGAAATCAAACAGCGACTACTCGCATCAGCTCCCCTGTTCAGCAGTCTGAAAACATGTAAAAACCAACTTCGGGGGGCAGAAGTTGGTTGGTAGAGTCGACAGCCCCGAAGTCATCATTCAGATAGCCCAGTTGCAGAGAAATAATAGCAGTCTTGTTATATACGGAAGTGTAGGAAAAAATGACTGCGTTGTCACTATCGACACTGGAGCTTCGAGATCAATTATTAGAGCGGATCTTGTCAAGAACAAATGGCTTCACAATACCACCAAATATTTACTAAGAACTGCAACTGAAGCCGCAGCACAAGTTTTTGGAGAAATATCTTTGGATATTCAACTAGGTGAACTACTATTTCCTCACAATTTCCTAGTTTCAGACATAATGAATGAATACATACTTGGAGTAGACTTTATGACCACATATAAAATAAATTTACATGTCGGAGAACGAATACTCAAATATGGAAACATAGAAATTCCTACGAGACTAGGAGGAGGAACAGATTATCCTGCAAAAATAAGGACGATGGTCTGTGAGAATATGACCCTCTCCGCATTCTCGGAGACGCTAGTATGGACAAAGCTTACTGATGACATCGGGACCTGCCGATTCTATCTGGTGGAGCCTAACCCTACAAAAGTAACATCGAACATCATCGTTGGTAAGACTTTAGTGAAGGCAGAAGGCGCAACATTAATTCCAGTCAGAGTGCTCAACACATCCGAAAATGAGGTACAACTAAAAGAAGGTGCTATAATTGGAAATTGTGAACCCATTTATCAGATTGTTAATTTGGAAAATGGTAGTAATATTAAGGAGGCGATACGTATACCAGCTACTACTCAACAGGTTCAGAAACTTCTTTCATCTAGTGCCTTAAGTGAACAGCAATACAACGATGCCAAAGAGGTGATCGATGAATTTTCGGAATTATTTGCAATGAATGATGATGATTTAGGCAAAACAAATCTTGTCCAGCATCGGATCAATACAGGAGATTCTAGGCCCATTCGGCAACCACCACGAAGACTACCATTAGCCAAACAACCAGAAGTTGCAGATATGATAAATTCCATGAAGGAACAAGGCATAATTGAGGAATCTAACAGCCCTTGGACATCGCCAGTTGTTTTGGTCAGGAAAAAGGATGACAGCACACGATTCTGTGTGGACTACCGCCAACTAAATAATGTAACAAGAAAGGATAGCTATCCGTTACCAGGGATTGATGACACATTGGACACCCTTTCCGGAGCGCAATGGTTTTCCACATTGGATTTGAAGAGCGGTTACTGTCAAGTGGAAATACATCCCGAGGACCGAGACAAAACTGCTTTCTCAGTTGGAAGTGGCTTATGGCAATTCAAAGTTATGCCATTTGGATTATGAAATGCTCCAGCCACATTCGAACGACTCATGGAATGTGTTTTACGAGGATTAACCTGGAAAACATGTCTTGTCTACTTAGATGACATAATTGTGATCGGAAGTACATTCGAGGAACATAAAACAACTTACGGGACGTACTTCAAAGACTGAGAGATGCGAAACTGAAGCTCAGCACGAATAAATGTGCTCTATTCAAGAATGAAGTAAAATATTTGGGGCATATAGTTTCATCACAAGGAGTAAGAACTGATCCAGAGAAGATAAGAGCTGTGAAAAATTGGACTGTTCCAAAGGACAAACATCAATTAAGGAGTTTTCTTGGATTGGCTACCTACTACAGGCGATTCGTAAAAGGTTTTTCAGATATAGCAAGGAGCCTACATCAACTTACAGAAAAAGGAAAGCCGTTCATATGGTCAGATAAATGTAACGAGAGTTTTGCAAATTTGAAGCAACAGCTCTGTGGAACTCCAGTGCTTCACTATCCAAAGCTGGGAAAAACTTTTATATTGGACACGGATGCCAGCAATGTAGGTATTGGTGCAGTGCTTTCACAGGAGGAGGATGGACAAGAGGTGCCAGTAGCTTATTTTAGCAAAGCACTCTCAAAATCAGAGAGAAATTATTGTGCTACAAGGAAAGAGCTACTTGCCATTGTAAACTCAACCAAGCATTTCCATAAATATCTCTACGGGCAGAAATTTATTCTCCGCACTGACCATGCAGCGCTTAAATGGCTTTTGCAGTTTAAGAACCCTGAGGGGCAAGTGGCGAGATGGATAGAGCGACTCCAAGCTTATGACTTTGAAATCCAACACCGAAGAGGACGTATCCATGGAAATGCAGACGCCCTTTCACGACGTCCATGCAAATTTGAATGCAAACATTGCGTTCGGCTGGAAGAAAAAGAAACAAAAGCAACAATACAGCTGATGACGGTGGAACCATCGACAGGTTGGAACAACGAGAGCTTGCGAACAGCGCAACGGGAAGACCCAGACATATCACCTATTCTTGCTTGGAAAGAAGACATGGAAAGACCACAATGGCAAGATATCTCGGAGAGGAGTGAGAAACTGAAGAGCTACTGGGCTCAATGGAACTCTCTTCACGTTGAATGTGGTATATTAAAGCGCAAGTGGGAATCAACTAACGGCGAGTCATTCCGAATGCAGATAGTCGTGCCAGCATCCCAGATCAAAGATGTTCTAGAAGAAATGCACAGTGGATCATCTGGAGGACATTTGGGGGTGAATAAAACAATTTCCAAAATACGTGAAAGGTTTTATTGGTTACATATGCGAGAGGATGTTGAGGAATTGTGCCGCAGATGCACTATCTGTGCTTCTTGCAAAGGACCACTACACAGAAGTAGAGGAGAAATGCATAAGTATAATGTAGGAGCCCCATTGGAAAGGATAGCCGTAGACATCGCTGGACCTTTTCCAGAAACAGATAACGGTAACCGTTATATATTAGTTGCTATTGACTATTTCAGTAAATGGCCTGAAGCTTATGCAATCCCTAATCAAGAGTCTACCACAGTAGCGGATCAAGTAGTAATGAATTGGGTCAGTAGATTTGGTGTTCCTCATGAACTTCATTCGGACCAAGGACGGAACTTCGAATCACGGACTTTCCAAGAGATGTGTAAAATTCTGGGAATAAGAAAAACCAGAACAACTCCTCTGCATCCACAATCTGATGTCATGGTAGAACGCTTCAACAGAACATTGGTCGAGAATCTAAAGAAAGTAGTCGACTATCACAAACGCGATTTTGATCGACATATTCCCATGTTCTTAATGGCCTATCGATCGGACAAACGCCAGCAAAAGTAATATTCGGAAAGTAGATGCGTTTACCTAGCGATCTCAAGTTTGATACACCCAGAGGTGAACAAAAGTTACCAGACGATTATGTATCGGAACTTAGACAACGATTGGCTGATGTACACGAAGTCACGAGAGCAAAATTAGCAATAAATACCGATCGGATGAAGACCCGCTATGACTTACGTGCTAACTCAGCAGGATTTAATGAAGGTGACCTTGTTTGGCTGTACAACCCGATACGACGTAAGGGACGTTCTCCCAAATTACAACAACACTGGGAAGGACCGTATTTAGTAGTGACTAGAATAAATGACGTAGTATATAGGATTCAGCGGGGTACAAGAGGCAAATGGAAAATCGTTCATCTAGATCGTTTATGTCAATACTGCGAGCATCAAGACCGTGGATCACCTGTTGTTCGGGACAAACAATTTTAAGAAGGGGACAGTGTTACGCGCCACAAAGTGATACAAGCGACATCTATTGGAAATGGAAACAACTTTAGGTTAGTGACATCCTAGTAAATTGGGTTTGGAGAATGGAATATTCAGGAAGGTTCTAGGATAATTCGTAGAGTATAAATACGGCGCTGCTCACATCCAGGAGGCGAGTATTATTTCAGACAGCGAAGTGAGAAGTGAACGAAGTAAACTATTTGGATTGCGATAATTAGAAGTACAGTACTAGCGATAAATAAAGAGTTGATTTGATAATTATTTGTGAATTTGTGAGAGTAAACAGTAAAGTTAAATAAAGAAAGAACTATGAGAGAAAGAGCTATGAAAATATTAAAGTTTTCCTTGTCTACCGTAAAGCTTGGTAGCAACCTAATTATATCGCGAGGAGGAAATTGAATTCTCTTACCAACAAGTTGGTTTGCCAACACAAATATCGTAGTAATCATTTCTCTATGCTTGTCTTTCTCTCACTCTCTATCTCTCTATCTCTCTCCTACTCTCACTCTCTCTCTCTTTCAGTAGATTAAATTAAAACAGCAGTCAGAAAATATATGAATTCTTTTATTCAGTCTCTAGTAGAAGTTTTCCATATTCAATTCCAATTAGTACATAAGTACTTTATGAGGAACTGAAATTTCAATGCCTACATTTATGAAGCTCCTCTGATTCAATATACATATAATTAGTTAAATTGGTTTCTATAATTTTCCACAATTAGCAGCTCTTACAGAACTTTTTTACCATCGTAAATTTGCAAAGAGGCCTTCCTTAGATTTATCGACCCTTCAGACAATAATTCCAAAATTATCTTCTAGGTGGCATGTATGAAACAGCTTAGAACCACAAAACTCAATCTAAAAACAGCTCTGATTCTTTCGTGCACATTTTTGGTTAAATAAGTTACTAACGAGGAGGGTTGTATATGGAAAAAATCGATTACCTAGCCCCATGAGCCGCAAATGACTCCTGTCGAAGTGACTAAGTTTAAATGGTTAACATTTTCCTCATCCTACTTTCCAAACTCACTTTTTCCAAGGTGTATATAGCGCGCAATATTTTTTTCTCTACATACATACATAGAGGTGCATAAAATAGTCGATAAGTCGTATTCATATAGATGCCGATTTCAGGTTGAGGTATGAAGGCGTTTTTGTTTGTTTCTATTTTAGGCGTGAAATTTGCTTGTAAAGGCCTTGTGCCTGTGTCCTTGTTTCCTCCGTTGAGATTCAATCCTCATTGAGAATCTTACAATTTGCATGCTTCCTAGCTTCATTTACGTATGTACATAGATACAGGTGTTTATAGGCCTAGGTTAATGGGAGGCGTACTGTGAATATTATGTTGAAATGGAAACTGCATTGTCACATAAGTATTTAGTTAGTAGAAAGTGTGATCTCGAATCCCTGTCGCAGCCAATTGAACTAAGATGTTCTATACTTGTATGCGTCTGTGATACAAAACATAATGGTTTTTTCCAAGGACTCTCCATTACGCCAGTTTCGATAGTGTTTCTAGTGAAATAAAGTCATCCTCATCCTTCCCTATATATGTAGGTACATACTTGTAAAGTTTTTTCTTCAAATTGAGATTGAATCAGGTGTGCGAATGAAATTCGATATCCGTTTTGGCCATAGATGTATAAATGCACTTCTATGAGTAAGGAAGTCCAGATAAAAGGAATACTTCCTTGCATAGGTGAGAGGATTTGATAATATCAAACAGGATAAGGCAATAAAATTCAGATATCGAATCAGGATAGAAGGAAATTAAATCAAAGTGTAAGCAATTCAATTGGACGTGATATGAAAAATTTTCCACTAAATGTGTTGGCGGCATAGATAATAAAATCCAGAGATTATCCAATGCTTTAAGAGTAGTCGATTTAAAATAAAAAATCCACGAATTCAATAGTGGCATCATCTGTTTCATAACATGTCTTCGGTTTGGATGTAAGGAATTAATTGCACAATTTGGAATTATCTACAGAAAAATGCAAAAAGCTGGTTTATTGTTTATTGGAAAGCTGAATTTATTTAAAAGATATAAAAATGTCGGACTTTTTAGAATTTATTTATAAGATGAAAATAAAGAAGTTAAGTAAAGAAAAGAAAACATAAACATAAAATTTATTCGAGTCGTACACAAGATTAAATATCTTTTTTTCTTTATCAAATAGTACGGTACTAAATACATAATTCTAGAAAAAGAAAAAACTGATTATAAACTACGCGAATTCAGAAAAAAGGAACAAAATAAAGATCAATATGAAAAGAAAGTTTGTTAGTACGTTAAGAAAGGTCAAGTAGAATTAACGTTTACGTGCTAAGAATATTAGTAGAAAAAGTGAGTAAAATATAATGGACCGAATATTTGTAGCTACATTATTTGCAAAATAATGAGAATCTTGAATGCGGTCAATGAGTTGGCAGTTGGAATATTGAAAGGAAGACTATTCCATAGACGCGAGATCTGGACAAGATAAGAACTTTCCATAATCGACTTATATAGAAACGACAATTTATTATGTTCCTATTATGTTCAGATGTTGCGAAAGTGAAAAAATATCGGAGAGAGATACTCTGATTTGCTTGACTTTAAAAGATTAACGAAGAATCTCAATGACCTACGCCAAAGGTAACGAATCGAACGGAATCATTAAAGTCCACCTCAAAATCTTAGAATAAATTGTACTAGAATATGTAAAGTAAGGCATGAATAATGTCTTTTAAGACGAGCAGTAGTCGTTAAGATGCTCACATACGTCTCCGAAGGGCGATGTCGACTTTTCTAATCAATGAGTTAATATTGTCACAGTACTTCGTGTCTTGGCTTAAAGTAACAACACAATTTACTTTTACTTTTATTTTGCATAACCAAATACCATTGAAAACGACGAGAAGAATACTGTTTCTATCAAAAGTGTTATTATAAAAAGCAATGCATTGCGAATATCTTAGATTCATTATCAACCAATTACTCTTAGCCTACAAGCCTATTCTGTCTAAATCATCGAGCAAGGTAATCTTCAATAAGTCCAATGAGCCTGTTCAAATAGATTTGTACATCATCAGCATACATATTCACTTTAACATCTCTAAGACTAAATAGTAATGGGCCCAGAATAGAGCCTTGTGGTTTGCCGAATAATAAAGTAAGTTAGCTTGAGAAATTATTATTTACATTAACGCGTTGGTGACGACATAAAAAAAAATCTGTAATGAGGGTAAGAGCTGAAGTACTGCATTTAAAAACAGCAGACAATTTATGCAGAAAAATGTTAAGATCAACAATATCAAATTCCTTAGTGAAATCCAGCAGAACTAAGGTATTAAAATTGTTTTAATCCAGGGCCAATCTAATGTCAGTGGATACCATTAGTCTCACAATTGTGAAAGCGTCTAAACCCTGATTGCCAACGTGTAAGCAGCTCATTATCCTCAAGGTACACAAGCATCTGGCGAGACATTAACTTTTCCAACATTTTTGAAAAGAAACATAAAATGCTTATATTGTTTTTTAGCTTTCTTAGACGGAATTAACAGTTCGAAAAAAAAATGATAAGAAGTTAGATATTTTAGATCAAAATATTACCCGTCTTGTTTCTTTATGAGATTAACTGAAAATAAGTGTATTTTCTTGTTGCACAGTATTTTTCAAGCTTTTTCTTAATGTTATGAAATAATC
The DNA here is from genome assembly GCA_963930735.1 of Dioctria linearis. Classification (NCBI taxonomy): domain Eukaryota; kingdom Metazoa; phylum Arthropoda; class Insecta; order Diptera; family Asilidae; genus Dioctria; species Dioctria linearis. Next base: position 338,172,097 of record OZ005740.1, on the reverse strand, counting down.
CCGGGTTCGTAAAACCGCACCATTTGAACTTTGTGCTAATATTATGTTTTATGGAAAAATTATGTACTCGAACATTTAGTGACACCTTAGAACAATCAATCCCTAGTAAAAATGCTGCGAATAAAGTTTTGATTTTAATTTGATCTTTTATGTGCTATTAAATACCGTTATTTTAAACATATTTTCAAACCAGACCTGAAAAGTTTTTGAGCAAGAAAATTTTGTCAAAATGGAAGCCTTTCATAGGCAAGAGGAAAATACTAAGGCTAAGGCTAAGGCTAGGAAATAACTCTACCCATACCTTCCCCATAAAGTTGCTATATTTTTCTAAGAAAGTTTCTACCTTACTTTTTCAAATCATTATCAGTTTTTATCTTGACTTTCTTAGGCAATCTAGCTGTGAAGGCAGTTTCTGTTTCCAGGATCTGTATATTTCTTTCGAAAAGAATATCTATTATCTGCTCCGATGTGAAAAAGCAATCAAGGTAGATAGTCTGCAAGTTTTAAAATATATCTAAAACCAACGAAGCTCATCCAACTGTTCATCTATTGCCATTATATTAGAGGAAAATTGGCAATCTATGAACTCGATTTTCTTTTACCTACTGGCTTATTTCCACATGACCATAAAATCCTTGTTTTACTCCGGACGTACTTTCCAGAATTGGTATGTGTTATCTTGGAAAAAACAATATCATCTAAATCATCTTTAAATTCCATGTAGAATTATGTAGAATATATTTCGGGAGAATTATCTACTAAAAATGAGTAACGTATTCGCTACTTCCAGTACACTCGTAACTATCAAAATCCTACAAGTGCAACAATATTGCTAAAACCTCAGAATTTTTTCATTTCTTTCGTTATTTTAAAAGATTTCCCATAAGATACTCCTCTCAGAATAAAATCAACTCCACCATTTTGGAAAATAAACCTTCCGCTATGTACTATGTGGCTGGTGGCACTCATGAGGCTTTTTTAATTGAACAGTTTTTGTATCCACTAGACTTCCAAAAATTTATCCAAGGGTAATACCGACATTTTTTTATTAGTAAGTAGTAAGTAAGAAATAGTAATGAGATGTGGTCTTTAGAATTTTACAGGTTTATAGCTTCTTCTACTTGGATCGAAGAGAAGATCAGAAATCTAAGGAGTCTCTAGAACGTAGACCACAAGAAGGCCTATTATTCAACATAACCATCCGCGTAGGGTATTAGTCGCCGTTCTTTAATACAGTTTTCTTCTCCCGACAATCAGAGAATTACAGGATTAGTAGATCCCTCTATACATTATCGGTCCACTTCATAAGAGGCTGCCCGTGTTTCCTATAATATTTGGGATTTTCGTCGAACACCAGTTAAGACATCCTTTAGACACTCATTCTTGGCTATTATAAGCCTATCCGATTTAATGTATATAGTAGAACTCCTCAAATCGTCTATCGCAAAAACGCTTTAAGATCCACACCTCTCAGCCGCTGTCGAAGCAGGCATTATAATACCTCGATAAATGTTTTCCTCTAAGTTTTATGTAATGAGATTCGATATTATAAGAGGCTATAGGGAAGCAAAGGATTTTATGCTTTGTGTGATTTGGGTCCGGCTATCATTTACTGTCATTGGCGGAGTAAAAATTCGTTTCGAGATATTTAAAGGAATCGACAATTTCATGTGAAGGACCTTTTGTGATTAGGAGCTTAGCTTCTTTCAGGCTCATATTATAGTACTTCTACAACTATTACGGTTGCAGCCGATAACGAAATCTGCCTAAAATCTACGGATACGTCGAGCAGTTTGATGTTATATATCCACCATTTCTTTAATTAATTGGCGTATAGTGAAGATCTTTTCAGTAGTTGATCTTCCATTACTCAAGTAACACTGAATACTCACTACCTATTGTTTAACTCTGTAAGCGGTAATATACGATACATGCAGTATTCAGAAAGGAGATCCTTCGGTAATTGCTCCATTCATCTCTCCCGCCCTGCGAACTGCAAGAGACTCCTACGAATTATCTATTATTATTTCAACAATTCATATGTGTAGTATCAGCTAGTAGAAAGCATTTCCCAGTTCAATTAATTCACAGGAAATGCTGTCGACTTTGAAAACTTTTCGGTTCCCAGTGGTAATTTATGTGCATAGCTCATATTTTATTAAAGGCTTAATTTATGTTTGCGGATTTATCGAAGAGCACCTCCCAACTTTTATTGTGGTGGTTGTTAGGAAGCTATTCCAGGTCTAGTTAAAGTGTACCTACTGTTCCACATTGCAATGATTGCTCAGACATTTACAATGAGCACTCCACACTCTTACTTTTGCCCATATTTTTAAATAGTGGTCTCATATGAATTCATGAATCTACCTTTTCCAATCCAAGAAAATTTTTGAATTTTTATGAGAGTATTCGACTTTAAAGCTCTTCGAAATTCTTTTGAAAAAGCAGTGGAAACTGAAACTTCTTCAAGTTCCCAGAAAAGCTTCAATAGCTTACATTCTATGCATTGATTGCAAAAGTTCTGATTATATTTCAGGCTTTCATCAATGGGGTGGGGTGGAAAGTTTCTGAAGAAACTGCACCAAATAATAGCCATCCAAGATACGTATTCTGAGCAGTCGGAGTACCAGGATTGCCTCTAATCACACCAGATTAAATTATTCTCGAATATACTTCTGCTCCAATTATTGCATCTATTTTACCAGGCTTATCAAGCGAGGGATTTGCTAAACTTAATCCATTTATTTGATCCCAACCTAAGCCCGATACCTTTCTAGGGGGAAGAAAATCTGTTAAGGAACTCAACTCTACGGCATGGACTTCAATACTTGGATGGTCTCCAAAGTGGGGTTGAATGGGAAAACAAACTCAGCTTCTGGATTCTGCGGTTTGCTTATCCAGAAATTTGGTTCTAATCGCTAAATGGGTTTACTCTTAATCTACAAACAGTCTGATCAGTTACAAATGTAGCATGAGAGGCAAGATCAACTGGAGGTCTTACCATGTGTAGTTCACCATTTCTGTTGAATACCCTTATAAGCATTGTTGCTAAAGGTATGTCCTTTTTCTTATGAGAGAAGTAGGATCTCATTTTTGAAGTTGAGGGTTCTATATATGACTGAGGGCTTGATGAGGGATACAAGGACTTATGGTCGAAAATTCTTTGAAGTATTCATATTGTGCAGTAGGGAATTGTGTCGTTTTTGACAAAATCGACATGTACAATTACTAGGGCAATTATTGGCAAGATGGCTATGTACCAGAAAATTGTAACAAAGTGAGTTTAATGTTACTATTTGAAGTCTATCAGCAGGAGTTAGTTTCTCAAACTTTGAACATTTTCCTAAGACATGGGGTCCTTTGCATAAAGGACATCTATATTTGGTCACATGATAAGCTCGTATCTTGGGATCTATTATTTTAAGGGCTGCTCTTGGGGGTTTTACTGAACCTAAGGCTTCAAGTGTCCTAAACCTAGCTTCTAAGAATTTGGTGATCTGAAAATTACGCGACCGATCCTTGTTCCCAAATCTGTCTACTTTCCGAAGGCAAGCGATCAACCAGGATACAAATTAATATGGGGTCGCATTTTTCAGCCTTTATCTTTAAGCTTTTGAGAGCAGCTATGCACTCATTGGTACAATCAAGCATTTTCCGTATAGAGGTACTATTTTCCGAGTGAATGTAAGGTTGGCAGAACAACATTTTCAAACTATTAATAACTAACACCCGCGGATTCTGATATCGTTTACAGAGGAGGTACCAAGCCTCTTTGTAGTTCTTTTCTGTCACAGGCAAATGCCTCACTATTAGTGCGCTTCACCACTAAGAACTGATTTGAGGTAGTGCATCTTTTCTACTGAAGATGCATGCATGCATTATTTAATAAACGCACATGAGTAATCTTGATTTATTATATAGTTATATCAGTTGACGTACCTGACTAATCTTGGTCGACAAAATTCGTTTACCTGTTAATAAACGAAATGTGCAGACTTTTGTCACCTTCTGGGGGATTATGATTATCTGGCTCGAAGGACCAGTGAGGCCCACATGGAATGTGTTTATTAGAAAAACAGTTAATTTAATGATAATTAACAATCTTTATTATAATTCAAATTGTCTGTAAATGGCTCTATAACTGTGTGCTGTTGTTGGAGCTACGATATCTGAATTCCGACTGACCCGGTGTGATGATTACAGAAGAATTGTGCCGGCTCTCTCTTCTCATGGAGATGATGACATTATATCGATAACAGCATGGTGATAACCGTAGAATACATCTTGTTTCTCACTAGATTAGCATCGGAGCTGGTGATGATTGATTGCTGGTACTCATAACATTGTGTTGATATTGCAGCGATGTAGTTGAAGTTTGTAGACTTGTTTTGTCTAATTATATTTGTCATCAGTACTTATTCTTTTGATGAGGCTTCCATCTTCTGTCTATTAACAAAAAAATAATTTACAAATTGTGATCAACTGAAATTTTATTGTTGTCAAAATGTTTTTTGGATTGATTCAATTGCTTAACAACAGTGAAAACTGAGTGAGTTTTATGCTGACAGTATTCTTTATCCTTCTAAAAGAAGACTATTTCGCTTATTTAATTGTATCTGACTGGGCTAGAGGGAAACGAAGGAGGAATAATATGAGTTGTAAGAAAATTAAGCTTATGTGAAAAATAAGTGAGACGAAATTGAAGTATAGCATTCGTATACCCACTACTTCCATTCAAAAGAAACCAAGGAAAGGTTAACAGAAGAAATCAAATAGCTATGCCAAATAAATTTTTTCCATAACCTGTATAGATGTCCCTAAAGTCATATTCACAACAATCACAATCCTGATGACTTTGAAATTGTATTCCAAATCCAATAATCGTTATACCTTTCCACATAGTTATACATTTTGAAGCCTATTGTGTGTGTGTGTGTGTTTTTTTTTTCAACAAAAACATATATTCCGTCAGCACTGAGAGCGGAAAAGGCTTGAAAAATAATTAAAAAGAAAGCAATCAGCATCGGTGTATATATGTTTGCATGTATATACATATCTACGTTTACCTTTTGGGGATCTACCTAAGCATTTTACCACCTTAACTATAGAATCCAGCAGGCGGCAGCATCAATCCTGGCAACAGTTCAAATCCTCCAGCAAATGTAAATTGTTGTTAAATATTTACGCTCGCAAAATGGAGCAGAGTATCATCGACTTCATTTTATTCATTTCGTCCTGTCATGCTGGTAGTAAGCAGAAATGCGACTTTTTCCTTTTCTTTTTTTTTTACATTAATTAAATGCTTTTCAAGATTTAATAATGAAATGATTCAGTGCAGCAAGCAGCACAGCACATATACATAGAGACCATTTCTCAAGAGTATACAAGAAAAATTCGAGAGAAAATTTTTCTGTGAATCTGTTAAAAGAAAACTGAATGTCCTAGAAATATTTCCGAGTAGCACAGTGAATATAGGTTAAAAGTTTTTTTTTTAAGAAGAAGAAGAAGAAGAAGAAGAAGAAGAAGAAGAAGAAGAAAGAAGGAGTGTGTTCGTGAACGAATGTAAATGACAGAAATTTTAATCTATGAAGGAATTTTACATAAAGAAAGGATGAGACCTAAAAAATTCTGGCATACATACAGATAGCAGTCAGCATACCGCCATTATCAAACTGGCTAAGAACTGGAAAAATTATTCAAATTGAGTTTAAAGGACGTGATTCGAGTGTATTCTCGCAATGCAAATCTAAAAAAAAAGGATCATCTAACATATATTATTTCGTGAAATATCTCTTCTGTATCCTTTGAAAAGTGAACATCGGGGGTCGTGTAATACTTGTAATTAACTTTTTGCTTTGCGGTATCACAATAAAACGGGAATCAGGCCAGATGCTCTTGACAACAGGAAAATCGAGTGAGATTGTGGAAAGCATGGGAGACTTCTTTTCCAGCGTTACAGTCGGGGTGTTTCTTAAAAAGAAAACAAAATATGGCTGAATGGTTTGTACTGCATCATGTTTCCCTTTAATTAGAAAATCTTTGTGCCTTGGTGAAAGATTAAAATTTCAGAATTTTAACTGAGAACAAAAAACGACTGAAAAATTAATTTTGTGTTATTTCATTTTATAAACTACGCTTGTAGCAGATATGGCTTGAAATCTTATATTATATCGAACTTATACAGAGTGTTTCGGAAACGATGAAATATGATTCTAGAGCCTATTTTCAGTCGGAAATCTTATGGCAAAATATTTTTTGATTTAACTCGTTGCTTTCAAGTTTCAATTCTGAGTAATTTACCTCTGAAATTATTAAAATAAATAGGCGTACAATACGTCCGCAAATTATTAAATCACTTGAAATCTAGATATCGTCTCTCTTATACTCTCCTAAAGCAGAAGAAAACTTAACACAGCGCCTTACGACAATAGAAAAATGGGCAAATGGCATACCTGTGAGGTGTGATTCTAGGGTTTCAAAAACGTCACAATTAATTAATTAAAAAGTGGCAAAGCGTTGAATATGCCAGAAAAAATGTTAAGGCGTATTTATTATATATATGGATATTTTGAACTGTTGAATAAAATAATTGATGACCTACAGCTAGCGGACATGCCAACACAGATTTGGAATCTTGATGAGACTTTAGCTTTTGTGTATAGACTCGTCTAAAACAAAGGTGATCGGAGAAAAAATAAATAACCTATCAAAACAGTTATCGAACTCGGTAGGGATAATACTATCACCGTTAATAATTTTTAAGGGAATGAAATGGAAGCAATGGTTAGCATTATAACAAAAGGCTTATCCTGGAACCGTTTACCTGTCTGGATGGAGGCGAATGTTTATCTAAATTATTTTCAAAGTACTTTTTTGAAACATATTGGCATAGAACGCTCGCCATTCCTCTCATGTTGATTATCGGCTTATTATATCTGCTACAAGTATCACCATAATAAATTTGCATTCTCATACGCACTTTCTTTAAGAAGAAGCCCAGGATAATGAATTCATTGCGAACTTTGGTAAGTCAAGATCTCCAGTAGTTGAAGACTAGATTTTAGTTAGATTTTTGTATGTCTGACAGACGTATATCCGCAAGATAACTGGAGAGCTCGTGTACTTAGAGAGGCTTTTAGAAAAAAACAAGTAAAGTAAAGTTCAAATATTGGACAAATCGGGTAACTCTTTCGTAGGGTTACCATACAAATATTTTGTTTTTTACTATTTATTTGGACATTGCCTGAGAACGCGTCTATGTAGAGAGTTGAAGTTTTGTACACAGTGTTATCATAAAAATAGTAAATATAATTTCAAAATGGGCTAAAGTGGGAAACTTACACTGGGTGACCATACGAAATTACATACAGGCAACTATCTGCGGTATATAATAAGAATTGTTTTTGAACCAATTCTAACCTTTTTACTTGTTTATTTCCTCTTTAGTTCATATTTGTTGAGCACTATATTCAATTTTCAATAATAATCAAACAGACTGACGCAAGAGTAATCGCATTATTAGTAAGAGTTGGTAAATAAGTTAACACAAAAAAAACAATATTTTATTCCAGCAATTATGAAACTGATAGAAAAAAACCGCAGTTTTCCTGTTATCTATGTCACAATGCCAACTAACCCTGAAAATATTAAAATTTTAGCTTTAGAAATCTAGAAAGGAAACTGGGAAAGGTGTTTTTTCACTTATTTTATAACCAATTCACTAAAAGCTTTAAATTTTTTTGAATCCTAGAGAGTAGCCCCCTTTCAAATGATACCCCATACGATGGAAAATAAAATATATTTTTTTCGAGTCTATTAAAAATAATAAAAAAATCGTTGACTGTTGAAATATGTGCACTTCATAAGGACCTAATATCCTGGCAAGTCTCAAATTTTTATGTCTCGAGAAAAGCGGCTCTGACAGACAGATAGACAGACGAGCGCACGAGCAGGGGCGCATCAAGGTGAGAAGGAACTACCGGGACCACCGGTCCTACCGGATCTGCTACAATTTTTTTCGGAGGTCTTCAGGGAAGGGGGGGCCGCCCCTGCATCAGAGCCCTTTTTTCGCAACCTTTTTTGAACTTGGAACACCTGTGACCCCCCCCCCCCCCCCCTCAGTCAAATCCTGGGTACGCTACTGCGCACGAGCGATCTTATAAGAGCTCCGTTTTTTTTTCTTGTATGGAACCCTAAAATGACTGAAATGATATTAATTTTGAAATATGCATATACCTACTTACTTAGCTTATTTTCCGAGGAACGACACGCTTACATATTTACCCGTAGTACCAGGGTACCGCGCCACGAAAAATGAGCTAACAAGATCAGGGAAATTTCGGTTTGAGGTTGCCGCTTTACCAATTTAACCTGAGCAAAGTTTTGTAATTTTTCCATTTGAATTAAATTATTTTATAGAGTTTTTAAAAGGGAAATATTCCCTACATTTTAGCCAATTTTCTCTACATTTTAGGGAGTATTCTATACATTTAAAGAGATTTGTTCCCTAAACTTTGTGGCAACAATTTGTGAATTTTTACAGTATATTTAGAGTAATAAGTTACAATATGCTTCTATTTATAGGGAGATCAGTGGGACAGACTGTATAGAATTTCTGGTTCCATGATTTAATGACATTTCAGCCTTGTCAGGTGTTTTGTTAATAAAAATTGAGACTTAGAAAGTAACGTACACTAGGACATCGATGAAGTGGAGGGGTGGGTTTCCGTTTAAGTAAACTTCCATTGAATCTATAAGGTAAACATTTAAAATATCTTTTGAACTTTCGATAGAGAAGCAAATGGTCAAAACGCTTGAAAAAGCTAAAAGGACGAGTACAGTCATTTCATTCCTTTCAACAGCCAACTATACCCAGGACGAAACCATCACAAATTGTCATTAAAAAATTACAGATTGCCAAATACATTATTGTCTTCAATAAAATAGAAATATGTGAGAGCAAACTTATAGAACAATTCTCCGTATGATCTCACATACATCTTTAAGAACAGAAGCAATCTTTGGAGGTTTTCAAACTTTAGGCAATGCGGAGCTTATGAAGGAGGAACTGCAATGTGTATAAGGGTAGGAAGGATTGCATATGCATTGAATTTTTAAAAACTAGGACTTAGGCCATCTACACCAGTAGTAGTAGATTTAATGAAAATTAGTCCATAAGAAGCCTAACCGAGATTCATCCAGTGAAGCATACTATATTTCGCCACTATTCAAATTAACAGCGATAATGATCGCGCAATTAGAAGAAAATTTATAATTTAGTGCATCAGGAATTTCGATTTATAAGTCCATTTCTTTTGATGTTATTTATTCCACAGAATATTTTTTTAGGGAGTAGAATATTTAGAAGGGACGAATAATAACGCTTTTTAGTCTTTCGGTAGGCAGACACCTTTTAAACTGTTGTCTTTCTTTCATTTGGTTATTTTACTTGTATACTCTCACAAAATTAGCTGACATGCAAAACTCATCCAATTTCAATAACAGAAAGAGTTTTTTTTGTTACTAAGTCAGATATGACCTTAATTAAAGAGGAATCAAAAAATAAAAATAAGCTTTATCGTAAGTCCTAATTCACGGAATTTTCTACGATTAGGATAATTAAGAAGAGCAAAAAAAAAACAACTTTTGAAAAATAGATTTCATTTCTTAATGGCTGTGATAACATTTTTAATTAATTACGACTTACAGCCTATGGCTGACTATCTCACACAAACATACATATACATATGTAGGTATAAATTGAAACTAATTCTAGCAATTTCCTTTAATTTTCAGCAAAAACTGGCGCCACTGTAAAAAAAATGCATACCTACAAAAACAGCCACTAAAATGTGAACATTTCTTTTCCATTAAGAATACCCAGAGTGCGCCGCATGCATACAACACACCCAGACCGGAAGGTACGAAAGCACAAAAAAAAGTCGAGTTAACAAGGAAGTCCTTCTTCAGTCTGTCTGTCAGTCAGTTAGTTAGTGCAGTAAACAATAGGAAAAGCAAAAGAAAAACTTCAAGATAACTCATACATCGTTAAAATAACAATTTACACCGAGAGAAAAGTAGTTACGGAAAAGGAAGAAAAGGATAAAAATAACAGAAACATATAAAATGACTTTGAAGCCTTGAAGTGAATGATTCTAAGGAAAACAGTAAAAAAAAAAAAACTTAAAAACAGATAAACAAAAAAATTGTGTTCAGCTTTAGTGTGCTTTGTTGTTGTTGTCGTTGTTGTTGCTGTTGTTCTTTACATACATAAATTGCTTAATCACTCGACGGTACTCAACATTAAAATAATATGTAGTCAGTCTCCACATAATATGTAAATGTATGTAGCTCCCTTGCCGTAAAAAATAATATGTACCTAGGCTTTATACCGTTAAAACATAAACTGCATACTATTTCGGAGCTGTGAACTTACCTATACATTTAAAAAAAAAAAAAAAGGTTCAATCCAACATTGTCTCCTGATACACGGGCAGTCTACATACATACACTGCATTTTCTGTTCCGGATATTCATAATCATCTAGAAAACGCAAGATGTTAACTATAGAAAAACATGTGGAGACGTGGATCATATAGTGAAAAACTACTGATGAGACGAAAACCATAGATATCTCTAGGAAGAATTATTCAAAAAGGACGAGGAAAGGAAGATAACTTTGGCTGAAATTATATCTCTTAATAGGTAAGTGTTAATCATTTCATTTATATTTTATGTGCAATTTTTTTTTTTTACGTTTGTACAAATTTGCAAATTTTAAGAATCTTAAAATGAAGGTAAGACCTTTATCAAGGAAACAATTTTCGATACAAAAATAATTTTCATTGAAATTTATTATCAAATTCGATTTTTCATAATTTTACGTCAGTGTACGAGAGAGCCACTTCCCGTCAATTTTAAACCCGTTGATTTTTAAAGAAATTTCTAATTATTTAACGACAGCAGTTTTCTTGTTTATAAATTGCATATTTTTACTTAAGCCTGAATTTTTTTTGCAAGCATTTTGTTTCCATCCTATGTGTTGTTTTTCTGATATTGGTATACTAGCTAAAGTTGTCCGTTATTAGAGTGGAATTATCTCTTAAGTTTATATAAAAAACAGTATTATTTTTTATTTGTTTTTTTTTTTATATTTTGTTTTAATTTTTTTTGTGTTTTTAAAGAAAAAAAATTTATGCTGGAATTCGAACGCGTTAATTTTTTAATTAATTTTTATTAAAAAAAAAAAAAAAACAGAGTCTGTGCTTTTCTTAAGTTTATAGAACGGCATTCTCTCGTTTATGAAAAAAATATTATTTTTTTCTTTCTTTGGTTTTTTAATTTATTTTTTATATTTTTTATTTTTTTAACTTTTTTAAAGTTTTTGAATTGTTTTTTAATTCAAAGATTCGGGCGCGTTACAGAGTCTGGGCTTTTCTTACTAAGTATATACTGACATCCCCTATTATTTCGTCATCATCTATAGCTAGGTATAAAAAATGGAAGTCATTATCTGAATATCTGACAAATTTTTTTCGTAAGGAGGATCATTAAAAATTCATTTAACATTTTATTTTCTTAAATACATTTTCGTAAAACTGCAATGCTTTGAACAAAAGACCATTTTTTCCATCCTTCGATATTACACTATCAACACGCACACTATACATTGTTTTTCTCTTTTTTTTTTGTAAATATAACCATAGAAAACGTCTATCATTCCGAGTTTAAAATTGAAAATTTTGTAATGTTTTTGTTCGTGGTTTATTAATAAGAGCAACGATGTGGGTTTTTTTGGGGATCTCCGATCAGTCAGAAAAAGCTACAAAATTTGTATTTTGTGGTTTATTTAGTTTTCCTGACGTACATAGGTTTTTGAGTGATTTTCAGGGGGTATGTAAAATAATATTGCTTAAATGATCTAACATTGTGAAAAAATTTAAAATTTTTCTATCTGAATGCTTTGCTATTTTGGCCTGCTATCGGCCTGGCCACAAATAGTCTATACATTTTTCTATAAAAAATATTGGAAGTAAATTTCTGCTTTTATACGGCTAATGCACATTGGTAGCGTGGTCACTATTCCTAGCGTTGACCCTCGGCAATAGAAAAAGAAACAAAATGTTTGCCATGTCAATAGGTCAGTTCAATGAAAACACCAGGTAAACCTAGGTCACCGTAGGTATTGCTTGCTACACTATCTTGTGCTTTGAAAAAAACTAGGGTTGTACGGGATTATAACAGAGCGTTCGATGAAAACCCTGTATTTTTGTTTTCATTCCCCGAACTTACACTAAAAATTTCTAGCGGGAACAATTTGACACTTGAAATTTGAGAACAAAGTTTTGCATTTCTTCACCCATTTCACAAAATTATTTTCACACATCACAAGAAAAACGTGAAGCTATATTATATCCAGATGAACTGTCAGAAAAATGTCAATTTACCCTGAAATTATCCTAACTTCAAATAACTTGTTAGATGTGATTACATAATCCTGGGGAAATAGCCGCCATATGCTTTACACTGTGCTTTCATCGAAAAAATTTAATACATAAACGATTATGTACTGTAAACGCTGCTATAACATAGAAACAAAAGTACATATTTTGTTATTCCTGCTAGAACAGTGAGCCATTCACTTAAAAATAATTATGGAAGACGTACTTTCAAATTTTATTAATTTATTTTTTATTTTTATATCCACTAAAACATATCGAAATTTCAACTTGGTATGTTGACGGGATCAGATAATAACAAGTAAAAAAGCTAATATTGGTCTAAGACCAATTCTTATGATACCCTAGATGAATGTCCGTATGAAATTTCGTATGGGTACCCATTTGAACAATTTTGATTTTTGCAGTGGTTTTTCGCATATATTTCTAGAACGGTTCGTCGGACAGAAAAAATGATTATAATCAATTTTATAGGATTTTATATTCTGAAAAAGTTTTTAGTACAATAAAAATGTCTTGGACTGATCGTTTTCACAGTATACATAAAAAACCTAAATTTTTCTATGGCAACACCAAGAATGGGTTGCCCGATTTAGTCCATTTTTAAAATTTTATTTGCTAGTACAATGAAAACACCACGTACTAAATTTCAGCTCTCTACGTCGACGCGTTCTCAGGCAGTGTCCAAATATATAGTGAAAAACGAAAGTTTTGTATGGCAACCCCACGAAGGAGTTGCCCGATTTGTCTCATTTTCGAACTTAATTTTACTTTTTTTTTTAAAGTCCGTGTAAAAAATTTCAGCTCTCTAAGTATGTATACGCGCTCTCGAGTTATCGTCCGCACAGACAGACGGACGGACGGACGGACGGACGGACATGCAAAAATCAAAATAACTTTTAATATTATGCGTGGGTGTCCAATTCATTTTGCTCTACCATCATTATTTCGAGGTGTTACAAACAGAATGACAAACTTAGTATACCCCTATAGATTTCATCTAGGGTATAAAAATCTATTTGCTCGTAGTCTCTTGAAAATTTCATGAAAGTTAATAAGTGATTATCTGTGAAAGTTAATTCAATACAGTGGCGGACTTAGAGCTTTTGCGGTCCCTAATTTGCTGCCCTTTCTAACACAATTAAAATCAGGACTGGATATTAACAATTACTGAATATAAATAAATAAAAAAAAAAAATCTTTCCTTTGTATACATAACGATAAAATGTAGTCGTGTTTTTTGGTATATATTTTTCCTGCTTTTTAATTGAGTGATATTGTAAAAATATATATCGTCCGTTGGTTGACTTTCTGTAGAAATTGGAAAAGCTCCATTCACAAATACCCACACTAATGGCTATTGTTAAAAAATTCTTGACAATATTACTATCTTGGGAACCTAGTTTATCAATTTATATTTTTGAATAAATAAAAGAAGTTCAAGAGGCCCTTACCCGTGTTTCCATCGATTTTTTTTTGTTCTTGTGGAGCAGGATTAGATATAAAGTTCTGGATCGGTTTCTTTTTAATATACCTAATTAGCAAAAATTTTGGGTCCGACTTCGGTGACATCTCTCAATATTGCAGTAAAAACGTGTTTTCATAAAATCTTAAAATTTCCCTTCTAATTTATTTTCGAGACTTAATCACTTAATCATTTGCCACTATGTAATCGGCGATTTCAATTTGTTTTATTTTATTCGTGAAATTTTCAAACAGAGTTTGGTTTTTTTGTTATTATTTTTTTTTCTTTCGTTTTCTACTTGTGTTAACATTTAAATGGAAAATATTTAGTCGGAAATCTTTTCTTGTTTCATAACTTGTTTTTAAGTTAACTTTCCTTCAACCACCATGAACTAACAAATGGGTTCCTCTTCCCTATTGGGGATGTCAATAACCGATGGGGGTGCTGTTTGTAATAACAACAATGACACTAAAGCGAATATTAACAGTATAAAGGTATTTAGACCGACATTTGTGCTTAGTGTAATAACGAGCTGTAATGATAAACGTTATTAAAATTTATAGAAATTAAATGGTAACCCAAAATGTAGCAGTTTATATTAGATATTACGTCTACTTTTGATATTGTATGCAAGCGGCCCTTTAAATTGGAGTTAGGTTGAAATTTTCGATGCAGGGCTAGCGTCGCTTTCGACGAATTGGAAAAAATATGCTGTCACATTGAACGCGTTGACAGTTGAGATTCGTCAAATTTGTTTGAATGGATTTAAATTGAACACGTTTGCGACGAATAGTAGACATTCGCCTAAATTAAAAATATAAAATTTTCAAACTGGCTCCCGCTTTAAAAAAGTACTTCTTTAGAAGTTCTAATTCTTAACACAATGCGACGTATCTTTATATGGTAATCGCCAATTAAAAACGGCGGGATTAGCACGCATTTTTGTTAAAATGAATCATTGATTCTGTTGATTAAAAAATTATTATATTATTTATATTTATTTTGATATAATTTGTACAGAAAAATAAAAAAAAAAAACTAAAAAAAAAATATGTGCCGCCCTTGGCGGACCTCCTCATCGTCCCCGCTCCCCTAGGTTCGTTACTGATTCCGTTAAGATCCCAAGTTGAAATTTTGATATGTCTTAGCGGATAATAGGAAATAAAAAAATGAATAAAATTAAAAATAGGTCTTCGAGGATATTCAAGGATAACAAACAGAAAAAATCCTTATCCTTAATATCATTTTTCGCATATATGCTATTTTTCTTAGAAAGCTTGAAATTCTAACTTTTAATTGAGCCATATTTGACTGCCCTATTGTGAAGACCAAAAATGTATGAATTTTTAAGAGCCTCAGGACATCATTATTCCAAAATTTTAAAATGGAAATAACTCACAAAATACGGAATGCATAAGGAAATTTTTTAATTCGTATTCTTGTTTTCATTAACCCTCCAAGTATGCAAAATTTCGCACGTATAGGGGGGAGGGACGCTGCGGTCATGACTAGTTTTCAGTATGTGATTTTAGCAGATTGCGCTTCATGAAGCTGAAATAGAGCTTAATGTAGCTGGTATTGTGTAGCTCTTGATGTAGATTCGACCTATTAGTCATTCGCTCGAAGTTCTTCTTCTTTGAAACGATTATGCATTTTTTAGAAAATTCTTGAGTTTTTATATAGTGTCGAAAGGTCATCTCATACCTATCGCTGGAATGATAAGTAATTTTGAAACACATATTTATTTGAGTGTTTGATTGTTTAGAAAAAGGCATGTAATGCTTATAATGCTTAAGAGGATACCAAAATTTGCAAGTTTCATAATTTTTCAATGCTAATTTCTGGCAACCTATATGTAGCAGAATAATGATTTATATCTTAAATTAAAGGTAGCGAAGAAGTCTAGTAAATAACGTCGGCAAAAATTAAAAAAAGTTTATTCGAATAGAGATATTAGCTCGGAAACTTATAAAAAATGCTAAAAGTTGAAGTCTTTTAAATCAAATTCCTGTATTCTCATTTGTTTAAATTGTGACTATTTTAGTAAGATAAAGCCTAGATCTAGCAAATAACGTCGAGTTTTTTTCATTTTTAGTTGCGCCTTTTACAATTATTTTACTCTAATAATACTTGTTTTTTCTCCCGATATCTCACCGACGAGAAATTACAATATTTTGTTGAAAGTTGTTGCAATACAAAGCAAAATATCATATTTAACAATTATGACCAAAAAATAAAAATTAAGGAGAGTTAATTCTCGTTAAAAATTTTCAATTTATGTGAACTACAAATTTTCATTTTTCGTCTTAAATTGTATGGTTTTTGTCGGATGTTTGGTTTCTGTCTTTTGCGGTAGATGTCTCTCATGCGCTCCGTGGTCTAGGTCTAGGCTAATTTTATATCACTTTTCTCACTTTCAGTACACAAACCTACGTATAGTATATTTTATTACCTACAGGTTCGCTGGTATCTAAACTGAAACTTTTCCTGAGTACTGACTCCTCTTAACAACGCGGTTATTATGATGCTTTTATATGTTGTTGCATAATCGACTCGTCTAAATGAAAAAGCACACAATTTCGAGTATTCTTTTTACTAATTCTTATATCAAACATTGATCCATATGGGTTCTAGGTTCAAAATTTCACACTCTTTTATCTACATTTTATATTATTCCAATGCAATGTGATTGGAAATTTGTATTTTGACAAAATTATTTTAAATCATAGCTCTATCGAAATAATTTAATGCGGAAATTACTTCTGATCCTGACACAGAACCATAATGTGAAAAAAATACAGCTATAGTTTTCTAATAAATTGGTCAGTGACATACATTTTTTTTACCTATCTAATTTTTCGACATAAAATCGATGGCAGGACAACTTGGTGGGGATCTCGCAACAGAAGCAAACAAACTGACTTAACAAATTTTGTTCTATGGTTCTTCCAGTAGAATTTTACTTCCATGCAATCAACGAATAGCCACCCGTCGATTTTTTATATCGATATTGATTCAAGCATGAGTTGTCCAAAATTTTTACGATTGTAGGGAAGCATTAATTTTTTCTTAGAAATTTACTTGCAAATTGTTCTTAATAATTCACCGATAACGGTTTTAACGAATTGGTGAATTGATTCTTCTCTTTCGGCCGCATGGGCACAAGCATACAGTTTTCTGTTTCCTTCAGATTTTTCATGCACTATTGGTGGCCGACCATCGTTTCACAAAGTTATATTGATTCAGGTACCTTGGCTGGTCTGGGTCGCTAAAGATATTTATGTAGCATACATTTTACAAAATTTTAAAAGCAACTTCTTCCGACTTCCCCTCGAAATTTTAATTGTAATAACCCCCTCCCCCTCCCACCAACTGGGCTGTCAAAGCTGGGGAATCACAAGCACGGTGTAAGAATTTGAAAATGCTGTTTTCTGAGGTTTAAAAGGTATACAATTGACGACTCTTTCGTCCCTATCTGTTTTTTCCTATCTTGATTGTTGACGTAGAGAATAAAGTTTAGGTAACTATTCCGACTTTAAATTTGTACATCGGTAATGTTCGTAGTTTGATCGGGTCTGGAAATAGGACTCGAGAAATTACGATTTGCCCTTCACGGGTTTCAATGGAACAATCCTGTTATACTACTTCCGTGGAACTAAATTGTTTTCATTAATTCTTTGAGGAGTTGTTTTCGGATTGCACTGTATATACAAGAAGTGATGAATTACTTTCAACATGTCTACTTCAAAAGTCAAATAAGAAATCAGCTTAGTTAAGTTTACTTTTCCTATTTTCATTATTATTATGAAAACTTTTTTTAAACTCAATAATCAAACCTGTCATAAAGTTTAAATCAAAGGATGGATGCTCGTGCTATCGGTCTTTATTTTGGACAACAAACTACAGTTGATCTTAATCAAGACGGTTGAGACCTCACTCAACAAGTTTAAATAGATAAATTGCTAGATTTGGACTGAGTAAACCATTTATATATACAGCCCTTCCACACGGAATCAATTACCTTCTAACCCAACCCTATCTGATTTAGATAAAACTTGCAGAGTTTGTATGGAAATGGAATACGAAAATAGCTCAAATTTATTTTTTGTTCTCTCTAATAACAACCAATGGGGTTAGAAATTCGTGATTTTACAATGAACATCATTTTTCAGAAATATTATCTCGTGAAAACAGTAACCGATTTTTTCTGATTCAAATGTCAAGTGCAGCTTAATGCTTTATATTTTTATAACAAAATATAACCATATAAAACGAAATTTTTTCTGTGTTAATAATTGTATTTTTGTTTCTTTATTTTTTTTTTCAATATACTTAATAGTATTATTTACTACTGAGGACCTCTAGGACTTTTTTTCTTATATTTTTATTTTAAAGACCTAAGCCTTGACTATCTATTTGCAAAAACTGCTGGGATGCTCGGCTTAGTTTTGGAGATATTTTTTTAAGTAATGCAATATGAAAGCAATACCTATATGTAGAATGTATAAAAGGATTAAGACAATGTTAAAATTCCATACTAAGTATGTAAACTAACACATTTATTTATTTTTGTCCCAACATAGTTTATTTGATACTTTATTTTACAGCAGTTAACATAATCAAATAAAACGCATTATAGGTGAGGCTAAACTGAAATTTCTCAGCAGTTAAGGGTTTTTTTTTAAAGAAACTTTATTTTCTAAGTTGCACAATTCCAAGTAAAAAAAATACATATAAGAAAAACAACTACAAAAAAAAACGGTTCTGGCTCCAACCTCAATAGAATTTGTGAAAAATTGTCAATCCAACTAATAAACAATCTTAAATAGGACTTGAAAAATATATACAAATGTACCTATATAGTACCACTATGTACAAGAGTATATAATGCATATAATGTATATAAAATGTATGTGGATGAACACATTTATCCTTACCCTGGAGACGATTCTTCACTCATGCATTGTGGATGGACCCACTTTTATGGCTCAAGTCCATCGTAGAATGGTTTCATGGGGACACCAGAATATTCATTCTCCATATTACAATGAAATTGTGCCATAATCACACAATCTGCAAAGTAATTCATGTTTTGAATAAAGAATGAGATGACAAATTTTCCTTGGCTTGTCAACAACCCTTTTTAGATCAGTGAAAGAATCTGCATAACAAAATCCTCGTCGTATAACGTAGTTATGAAGTTCTGAATGTACATATGTACGTTCATGACAATTATTAAAATTAGGTACAGCAGAATGGTAATTTAATTCAAACGGAATGACATCTCTCAAACCATCCATTTGTCGAGCGTTTAAGTCGATTACATTTAAATTAAATAATTGAATAAGTTTCCAACACTCATGAAACGTGCTTTTTTTTCAGTTGGCTACATGAAAGGACTCTCTTGTGATTGGGTTTTTCTTTCCCATAATAACATAAGAATGTCTACCCATGCAATACATACGGATAATTAAATGTTTTATCCTTGATACAGAATTAATAGGTTTTTACATTGTCTCCATATGCATCTGCATTGTATACTTTACTGGAATATCTTCCATGAGCCAAATTCAAGTATAGCAATGCGTCAAAAGGCATTATATGCCCTTTGACATTAGCCTTAAATAAACCCATTCCCATTTTTTTGTTGCCTAACTATGGATGATAAATTTTCTATTTCATTGAGCTATTGAATTTATAGGGCAACATTTATCTCTTGCTACTTATATTACAATTTTTATGAACACTTTTTATGTTACAAAAAAAAAAAATTAATAAAAATAGGACAAGTGCCCTCTTTTAATTGTTCTCTGAAGCTCCTGCAGGATAGCAAGATAAAACCATCATAATGAGCCCTACGCTTTCATCATTAAGCTTATCACGTTTTATATTATGGCGGCATATCTTAGTACAAAGCGCCCATACACACTGCAATTGCTGCAAATGTTTCGTGGTGCAATAAATATCTAGAAACGCGCGCTGTAAAATTTAACGATTGAGCAGATTCCTTTTCTGCAGCTATTTCTTTTTGACATTTTATTGCACATTCTAGAAAATTTCAGTGCAATATCACGTACAGGATACTAGTACGTGTAGCTCTGTAAAAATATGCCTGTATGGGTGTGTGTATGTGCCACTCATATGACTTTTAGTAGTATGGGATGGATAGGAAAGGAGTTTGAACAGGCCGCATATAAAAGGGAGGACTCTCCACACGTTCTTGTCCTTGCTTTGCATTTATCTTATCCTGCCCTATTCTTCAGGTTTCTTAAAAGAAGCTAACAAAGTATTCACACATCACATTGGTGGTGCTCTGATGATCAGAAACACATAAAGCTTTGCGGGGGGGGGATGCGGGGTTGTAAATTCTCTTAAGAATAGTTATACCTACCTGCCTGATTGACATTAGGGTATAGCTAATAAGCGATGTAGAGTTTTTCCATCAACATATGTGTGTACAATATAGTTACATACATATGCGGATACAGAAATGTAAAGGAAGCGCAATAAATCTTACTTTCCTCCTATCGCATATTTCACGCTCTTGTAATTGACCTCAATTTAGAGGATTTCTCTTCACTAAAAAAGATGCCAACTCTAAATATTAGCATCTCTTGGTGGTTTTTATATCATGATATCAGATTTCTTAAGCAGTTATAGCTATCTCTTTCTTTTTCAAATGAAATAAGTGGTTTTTTAGTATATATACAGGTGTATAGATAGGAGCTACACTATTATGTATCTGCATAATATCCGTACAATAGTCGGTCTCCAAAAACTACAAAATTTACATAAAATGGAAATTTCACAGAGTAAGATAGAGAGAGAGGAGAGAGAGAGAGAGAGAGAGAGAGAGAGAGAGAGAGAGAGAGAGGGAGAGAGATAGTAAATATACATAGAGGCAAGGAGAACTAACGTTAACCTCAAACCCTAATGAAATAAATATTTCATACGACCCATACTTATGTATACCCAGTCATTATTTTACAATTACTCCCTATCTAGGAACGGAAAATTTTATTCTGCCTGATAGCGCGAGGTAATTAAATTGTTTTTTTTTCATCCTGATTCTACAGTCAGGAAGTGAATTAATAATGGTCGCAATTAAATCAAATTCCTTCGAATATAGTCAAAGCTTCTATAATGTACTCGTATGTGTGGGTGTAGTCTATGTTATGCAATTTTTCACCTGCTTTCCTTAACAATGGAATCGAAAAGTTTAGTTCATTAAAACATTTTTGTCTCCATAATTGAGCAACCTACTATTTAGGGAGATTTTAATGATTGGAAAAATTTAATAATATAACATAAATAAGTTTGTAACTATGTATATGTAGAAAAGAACACTCATGACACTTGATTACCTTTGCTTTGCACTTTTTTGCTTTTTTACATGCAATGATGGCAGATGACTAACAAAAATTTTTGCAGCATCGCACTTCCTATAAAAAGTAAATTTAATAAATAGATAATAAAAAAAAAATACACATATGCAGTAAATCTAGTACAATATCTTAGAAAGGATTTAGGATAATATTAATGTCAATAAAACTCGAACATTCAATATCTTCAGAAATATTGAAAGAAGAAAATCACAATTAAAAATTATTAAGTGGATATCCTAATTAATAGGAATAGATAAAATAAAAGTAATAAAATAAGTAAAAACCGAGGCCAACCGCATGAAAAAGTAGAAAATAACCTTTTCTTCATACACAGAGGTGGACTCAGTTTTTTTGATTTGGACATTTCTCTTGAATATTCTTTCTCTACATGAATCAAATCACTTATTACCTCTGATTGATCATACTGAAATATATCGGTGATTGTCAGCGAATAAAATCTGATTTCACCTCTGTGTGTGAAGAAAAGTTTATTTTCTACTTTTTCATGCAGCTTGGCCTCAGTTTTGTTTGAAAACTCGTTTTTTTCTTATTTTATTTTCTGCCTTTTTCACGTTAACTAAATTGTTATTACGTGCTGCATGGAGATATTTTAAAACAATTTTATGACGGCTGAAAAGACACAGATTTACTGAATTTTCCCGATTTTCCATGTTTTCCACAGACCCGTCATATTACTATGAATTTTTTTTATTGATTTAATTTACATGAATTTTCCTCGATTTTTCATGCAAGTTTTCATGATTAATGAAGAGAAAGTATTGATGCCAGTAGGACGGAAAAAAATTATTCCGCATAGCTTATAAAACTTTTTTGTCGGCAAATTTTCCGGAAAAGTCGGAAAATTCCGGAATTTCCAGAAAAATTGGCAAATGCTGCACTTTTCCTTAAACAGATTTATCACTAATCATATCGATGAAAATTTTCCCGATGATGTTTCCGCTTTTTCCATGGAATTTTCGACAAAAGCAACTTTATGCAACTAATTTCGCTCTACAACTTTGTCTTAGGTTGCAAAACGCTCAAACGATTCCTTGGTCGGAAAAACTCCGGAAAAGCGTTTTACATGAATTTTCCTCGATTTTTTCTGCACGTTTTCACCATTGTCGGAGAGAAAGTAATGATGCCTGTTGATAGGGAACTTGATCCTGCATAATCTAGAAAACTTTTTTACCAGAAAATTTTCCGAAAAAGTCGGAAAATTCCGGAAATTTTTTTCGGACAAATCGGAAAACTCTGCATTTTTCCTGAAACGGATTTATCACTACCTAATCAAATTTGTACCAAATTTTCAAATGTTTTTTCCCGATTTTCCGGGTTCTCCATGGAAATTTCCGGGCTCAAATTTTGATAGATTCAATTGTCAAGCGACATGAACTTGTGTGCCAAATTTCAGCTCGCTGTGATGACGAAAAGTAGTTCTACAAGAGTGTCGAAAATAGTAAATAAGAAATATACAGACAGACAAATTCGTGTACGAGTTAAAGGGAATGGCCTCAAAAATGGGAAAAAATAAGAAAGCAACCTAAATTAATCTATCTTAAAGGTATGCCACAAATTAAGTAGCATAAATGTGGAAAAATAATTAAAAGTTACTTATTTGAAAATGCAGATGGCTCCACTTCTTTTAATATCAATCAATGGGAAAGCGTTTCTAATTTTCGTACCACAGAATTAGAATTACAGCGTATGCTGAAGAATATTTATAATGGCCAGTTGATTAGGTACTTCTCGGCGATCTGCATGTCATAAATAAATAGGATTCAAATTATACACTATAGCTTAAATAGAACCACTGTTTGAAATTTTATTTATATTCAGGTTTTTAGACAACACAGGAAAATGTAGAAATATGTTTTCTTTTTAAAATATTATTAATCTAAGCTCGGGGGATTATTGAAAACTAAAAGGATAGACGGATAGATTACAGAGCCTTGGGGTACACCACATATATATGGTGTTGTGCAGATGTAACGCCATCTAATACTTTGAATCCATAATAGAAGAGAAGGGGAAAGACAAAGTGCTTTAAATTTGGCTATAAAGCCAGGATGCCTAGGCAACAATTATTGACTCACCAAAATTGTGGAGATATGCTATGAGTCTGGTTAAAATAGATGACTCCAATTATCGGATATCTGAGCATTTCGACTAACTTACTTAGTATGCTACATTTTAGGACGACAATTGAGTATGATAAATGTTGTGTGAAAGATGGGTGCCACGCTTGTGGACTATATTGAATGAACCGTTTGTAAATCCAGAGATCGCAGAAATGTTTGGACATGTTCCGAAGGAAAAAGAATCAGTATTATTTGTGTCGATTTGTAACGATGACTTGCATCCAACTTTATATTCTAGAGGCCAAAGAACAATCAAAGCACTGAGTTGAAGCTAATTGTTTTCGTCCACAGAAAGCCACGCCACCAGTAAAGTGATGGTGTTCATGTTCTGGGAGGTTAAGAGTATTATCTTAGGATAAGATAAGATAATCAGAGAGGCGTATTACTCATGCCCTCTGAATCAAGTAGAATTTTAAGAAAAAAAGAAGAAATTCTGCATCACCACGATAGTCCACCATCTCACAAGCGTACCTTATTGATGTTTAAGCTTTTTGGTCCCTTCTTTATCCATTTTCTAGGTAACCATTTGTATTGGTAAAACATATTCAGTACTCTTAATTGCAATAGTATAGGTATAAAAGAGCCAATCAACCCTAAAAATAAAATAATCAAACTACAACGAAAAGGGTAGAAAATTAGACGTTGCAAAATAAGACGTGTAATTATATAGTGATGAAACTTTAGCTTAAATACTCCCGCATCTATGTAAAAAAAAAACTCATTGCTGAAGCTACCGGCTTATCCTCTACTCTGTATTGAATGTTAAATCCACCACTTATCGTGAATACCGAAGCGACCTTAATATTCATATTAGCAAAAGCCTCATATACACACACTTTTCACTCTTTCTGATGGTATTGAAGACTTCAGAAAAAATAAATGGAAATACTATCAAACAAATTCGGTTTTATGTTTAATTAATTGATAGTTTATGCACACCGCTGATGTCTTATAACTTCCTGCAGTCCATTGCTTAATGATTTTTCTATACAAGCTATTACACAACATTCTTAAGCTTAGGTCTTTTCTATTTCTATTCTATTTTATGAACGTAATCAATTGACGAGCATTTGCAATGTTGAATTTAATCCATTCAACCTAATCCATTGATTTTGTACTAAATTTAAAGATGTTAGATGTTAAATTCCAGTGAATAAAATGAGCACCTGCGGCTTATACTGAATATTTGTGTCTTCTAAACATAGATAATAAATGACAGCAGGCTTAAGAGGAGTCAGTACCAAATTTGCAAGTTTCATACATTTTTCAATGCTAATTTCTGGCAACCTATATGTAGCAGAATAATGATTTATATCTTAAGTTAAAGGTAGCGAAGAAGTCTAGTAAATAACGTCGGCAAAAATGAAAAAAAGTTAATCGAATAGAGATATTAGCTCGGAAACTTATAAAAAATGGTAAAAGTTGAAGTCTTTTAAATCAAATTCCTAAGAGTTGGTATTGTCATATGTTTAAATTGTGACTATTTTAGTAAGATAAATTTAGATCTAGCAAATAACGTCGAGTTTTTTCATTTTTAGTTGCGCTTTTTACAATTATTTGACTCTAATAGTACTTGTTTTTTCTCCCGATATTTCACCGACGAGAAATTGCAATATTTTGTTGAAGGTTGTTACAATACAAAGCAAAATATCATATTTAACAATTATGAGCAAAAAAAATTTAGGAGAGTTAATTCTCGTTAAAAATTTTCAATTTATGTGAACTGCAAATTTTCATTTTTCGTCTTAAATTGTATGGTTTTGTCGGATGTTTGGTTTCTGTCCTTTGCGGTAGATGGCTCTAATGCGCTCTGTGGTCTAGGTCTAGGCTAATTTTATATGACTTTTCTTACTTTCAGGACACAAACCTACGTATAGTATATTTTATTACCTACAGGCTCGCTGGTATCTAAATTGAAAATTTTCCTGAGTACTGACTCCTCTTAGTTAACAAAATTGACTAAATTGGGCAATCAGTCACTACCTCAAAGAGTTGCGCTAAGTTGACCAAATCTTTCAATCACGTTTGTATTAAAATCTTCCTCGTTGTTTTAAATATTATTACGAGCGTGGCCTTAGTTCGTTATTTTAAACACAATATTTCAGATATCATAGACAATTTCTATCTTTTATTTAACTTCACTATTTACTTTTATAAAATTTACAAACAATTATCAAATTAACTCTTTATAGTTATCGCTAGTACTGTACTTATAATTATCGCAATCCAAATAGTTTACTTTGTTCACTTCACTGTCTGAAATAACACTCGCCTCCTGGATGTGTGAAGCGCCGTATTTATACTCTACGAATTATCCTAGAACTTAAGTTCTCCTGAATATATCGTTCTCCGAACACAAAGTTTACTAAGATGTCACTTACCTAAAGTTGTTTCTAACAGATGTCGCTTGTGTCACTTTGTAGCGCGTAACATTATTATGAAAAATTTGCTAGATTAGAGTCTATCTATTGTGGGGTGTTCCAGTATCTTCAAAGCATGGATAGCTTTAAATTATTATTATTTTTTTTAATAATTTTTGTACACATTGTTAATATTCAGGTTCATAAATAAATCAGTTATGACATTTAGTATGTTATTTTCAATAGAGACTGAACCGTGGAACCATGTGTGAATTGATAAGTTAATTTACGATAAGATAAAAATCATCTTTTAGCTATTCGGCAAATGATAAAAAATTAAACTGAATTTTCAAGTTTAGAGAAGAGAATGGAATCAATAGCCGAACCAAATTCCCTGGTGAAATTATATGCTTGACTAGAATAGTAAAAAAATTATAATGTAGAGCCCCGAAGTTAATTAAAATGATTCCAACATATACACGCTAAGTATTACATAAAATACTTAAATCAAGTCTAGGCTTATTAAATATAAAAAATGTAATTTTGAAAGCAATCCATACTGACACAAAAGGTCAGTCACCATATTTGACTACAGAAAATTATAATATCTCATTTCAATCAATTTCGATTTATTCCTTCTCATTTATATTGGGAATTTAATGATTAATTGAATACAAAAAAAAAAAAAAAACAAAACAAAAAATGTAAGAAATAAAGTATCTATATACTCAATTGGATCAAATATCCTTAATTGGCAATTTGGAAGCATTATATCAGGTGAAAAGTTTTAAGGTTTTTCGCAGGAGATCTTTCAGCTTATTAAAATTAATGATATCACTCGTAGCAAAAAATAACAAATCAATAGCTCCTATATTGACCTGAAAGTGAAGTTTGAAAAATGGCCTTCAAATTTAAGGTAACTCAGCTTGACCTCCGGTTAATGAAGATACTTGATGCCAATTGCCTTTAATTTCTAAAACATTTTTCTTTAAGTTTTTTTTTTTTTAACATTTCAAAAACGAACATTTGGTACTAGAGACTCATCAAATATCATCCACCCAAAAATACTAATTCTACGAACCAAACTGAAATTTTATGTAAGTATTTATATTGATTGCTGGTACCTACCTCAATCTCAAACCAGGGAGTTACTCATGGCCTATAATTAGTTTTACTAGTTTCCTTCCATCTCCCAGCTTCAATTACATCCAATATTTCTCTAATATACAATGGAACTCCACTTACAAATTGCCCATCATCCTCTTAACTGGATTATAGAAGTACATGGCTTGTAGCAATAATATGAATTGAAGAAGTTCCAAGAGTAATCGCATCGGCGGAGGATATTTTATTGACGGGTTGATGGATTATGGCCCAATTTGGATGGGTGAATTTAGGTTCATACCTTAGCCATGATATATACGTACACACGTTAAGTAAAACCAATCAATAATCATTTTGACAAGAGGATTGTTTTATGTAAGCAACACTACTTCACTACATCGATAGAAAACTTTTTGTGTTTGATGATTATAAAGAAAGGTTCGAATTTATATAAGTTAACACCCTTCTTCAAATGTGTTATAAACTAATAAATCTAAAGATGAAAAAGTGTTGTCATATAGCAATTGTTATTGTCGGCACGCAGTTACATGCGTATGTTTTGATCAAGCTAAGCTTGGCGGGGTTAAGCAAGCCAGGTTTTAGCTCACCTGATTGGGGTTGGTTGTTGTCTGGAATGGAGTTGATTGTGCACACAAAATTCAATTGTGCCTACAATTACACAAAATGCTTCAAAGTAATGGGAGATATCGCTGTCTTATAGGCTCCCATAATCTGTCTATTCCTCAACTCCCTCTTGTGACCACTGATATTCCTTCTTAAAAAAAAGCTAGCAAGAAGAGTATAGAAATTTACAATATTGACGCAAATGGCACTTCGTTCTTGAAAAAAAAACTATTTTATCAGAAAAAAGGCGACAAAAATGAGAGGAACAACTTCCTTCTGATCCCATCTAAAATTGATGGCTTCTCACTGGAATTATTTAGGGGGTGAAGAGAAACTCAAACGCTCTCAAAAAATTATTTTCATTTATATTTAATATTTAAATTATAAATTCGTATAAAATATTGTAAAAGCAAAACTAACAGGAACTATGGGTGATGAAGGTCTACAGAATACAAATGTAAAGAAAGTCCATGTGTGGTTTTACGTGGATACCTGCTAAATATGGCTCAATTCCACGGCATTTATCGTGCACAGAATATTTATAATGCGACAATCTACCTGTATGGGTCCCGGTGCATGCTTGGCTTTTTTACTGGTAGAAACGAGGCCTATCTACTATTTCTTACCAATGTTTGGGTCACTATTGAGCGCAACTCCATGGCGGGACCCGATGTTATGTATCCCAATAATAAATTCACTCCAAACAATTAACACATGATATATACTGAATTTCATTTAAATATATAAATGTCTTGCATTTATTTTTTACACAAAAATACAAGATTAGTACGTTTTTTGTTATAATCACTTTAACGAATATGCTAGTAAAGTAACCGTTTGTGTCACAAACTAATTGTTTATAAGGCAGCAGTATACATATACAGGCAACACTTATTAATTATTTCAACATTTAATGTAATAATCACAAGATAAAAAACCCTTTTTATCCTTAAAACAACGTTTTATCTGTTTGTCGAACACGCGAATTACTACGACCGTGGTCAAACGGCCAGTGTCCGATGACCTCAATAAAAACTAAGTACGCGCAATATACTGTAAACGGAATCTTAAAACTGTTTATGTTTTTTTCTTTATTTTACATTTATTTCCTGTTTTGCTTAGAAGCGACGAAAGAAATCTAGAGTAACTAAGCTGGCCCGCAAAAAAAAAAAGACTGCTTCTTTAATTTCTTTTAATTTTCTTCACACGGTCGTCTAAACCAAAAAATGCAATCCGAACATATTATTATTACGCGTCGGGGGTTTTTTCGCGGTGTTAGCCTTTTAAGTGTCAAATTATCCGTGGAAAAGCTTTTTTGTACTGAGTACTAATATAGTACAACCATGACTTATTCAAACAATTGGTTACACAAAACCGAATTCTGAGTAGTACGTAAACCTTCTTCTCCTAGGTACGTATGAAGCGGCATCTCCTGGGATGAGGGAGATGTCCGCTTATGTCATGCTAGACCCGATTATACTCTCTATCCCCGCGATATGGACCACCACGTTGCACCATCAAGGGAGGGGTCTCAGCTTCTCGCTGTGGAAAACAAAAGTTCTCCACAGGCACCCGATCCATGAGTAAATTTTCCCCATTGAGTAGATCATCCCAGCTATGCGTGTCTACTTACAGTGGAATGATGACATGCTGACTGGAGGGGCAGGGCATACCACAACTACTCCATACGGCACGCCAATGTCCAAGATCGTATAAAGTAGGGGTCACTAGAAGTGACGGCTGGCTACGATCGACCGAGGCACCGCCCAGAAGATCCAGTCCCTACGAATGAAGCTGCTAATCCACCAGCCTATCATGGACTGAACTTGAGGCTCAACTGTAATTTACGTATATGTAAGTAAGGTTATTTACGTAAAGCGAACCAGCTCTTTAAATTTAACTGACGTACACAAATTAACTTTAAGGCATCAGAGGGGAACTTTCGCTAAGTTTAAATGTCGAATTGCTGTCAGTAAAGGTGCGGTAAGAATCACGCATTCCGTGAGAACGCGATGTATCAAACAATTAAATTATTACTAAAAGATTAAAAGTGCAATATAAAAATTAAAATGGAATAAAAATGATACTGCGAATTAATAGAAAGCACAAATTTTCAATTAAATCAACTTCCATTTGTTATTTTTTTTTACCACTTTTTGAAATTGAAAATATTAAATATCAAGATAATAACCCTTACGGAATGTGATATCTATTTAGGCTAAAAATATCAATTTTCCGTAAGTAACCCTCAGTCTCGCTTCTTTACTTCAATTGTAGTTGAGCCTTTAGCCTGATAGCAGGCATTACTCTTCCTAGTGCAACAGCTGAGGAAGCTCAAACGCTGCCGGCCTATAAAAGAACCACGATCAGTGCAGAGCTCGTCAGTTGCCTCCCAGTAACTCGACTGTGCACATCCTTCCGCGTATTATCGCAAAGACGTATTATCACTTCTTGTGTGGTCTAATTTGTACTTGTACAATCCATTTCGTGTTAACCTATGACATTTTCTCGCTTCGTAGACCACCCCCAACGTACACATTTCCGTGTCTATAGTATAATATAAAATTGAACAAATAAACTCTTATATATAATAGCACAGCTGAAGTCAAATTTTGTATAATTAGTAAATATTAGAGTAGTGCAAATCTTGAAAACAATAGCAGGGATAAATAAAAGAACATTCACCGTGTTCCCATTTTTCCGAATGTCTGTCGTGGGAGCCAGAGCATTTTCCTCACTACTCATCGCAATACTCAACCCGACGTTAAATTAAATTAGCACCCAAGCAGGGAGCTGGATATTCACCGAGAAATCACCATGACAGGTAGATAAGTGGAACGAGACAAATATCGCGAAAACTACCACCTGGGTATACGCATTAAGAAAAAAACATGGTGCAAGTTAAAGTGGTGAACGAATTAAACCAAGAAGAGCTAACTGGAGAACTCAGGAAAAAATTGAGCGACCATATTACAAGCATGAAAACAAGTTGAGTGAAAGACTAGACAACGATGTTTCCACCACTGCCATTATCAGTTATACGCCAACGACCAGAAGTGACCTGACCACCACCAACCATAATGTTGTTGAAATCAACACAAATCAACAGATAAGTTGGCTTTATTGAAGATTGTGTCGAGAGAGTCAACTCAGACTTGACGATAATCTCTGAATGGTGCAAGAGGCATGACTTACTTTTAAATTCCAACAAATCAACTTATATGATTTTAAATCGCGAAAGGCTTGATATCTCACAGTTTCCAACTGTAACTCTGAAAGGCACGACTTTACCTCACGTTACCGTTGCTCAAAATTTAGGAATTATCCTAAACTTTTCTATGACTTGTTGCGACCACAATAAAAATACATTAGGTAAAATTTATGGGATACTTCGAAGGTTGTGGTTTTCTGCGAGATTACTCTCTCCTGCTTTTCATTCGAAATTGGTGAGGACTCTTCTCTTGCCTTATTTCACAGGTAAAGGCATTGTCTTCCCTCACTTGGATTCGATCTGTAGTAGGAAACTGGATGTCGCTTTCAATGACTGCATCCGTTTTATTCATGGAGATACGATCACGTTTCTCTCTTCCGTAATTCTCTACTGGGTATGTCTCTAGATGCTTATGTGACACTGATAATTTTGCTTTTTCTTCATAAGATCATCGACACTAGGCGTTCCAGCTATCTATTTTCCGACATCAGCTTTTTAAACACTGACAGGCACCTAATGTTGCGGGTTGCCCGTTATCAACATCGAATTTTGGAAAGCTCTCACCTTGTTCACGTTGCTCGTCTTTGGAACTGTCTTCCAGCGGATTTAAAGCGCACGAGCTCGGCCAATTCATTCAGAGTATTGCTGACTCGTCATTTGGCCTCGGATGATGGTCAGGCAGACTAACATTGATTATTTTTTTCGTTTTCATATTATTATTACTTTACTATTCTGTTACTCTTCCATCACTTATGTGTTCCGGTCTTGTAAGCTCTTTCCCTCTCTGTACTGCTACTAGTTGACGCTATTGCTTCTTTTAATTATCAATTTTTGCTGGTTTTAATTTCTATTTTACTCCTTAATATAATTTTCTACTTGTGGCTTGCTTATTTCTTATCATTTTTGAGGCCAGCCCGTCACTTTAACTCGTACACGAATTTGTCTGTCTGTATATTTCTTTTTTACTATTTTCGACACTCTCATAGACCCACTTTTCGTCATCACAGCGAGTTCATGTCGCATAGCAATTGAATCTGTCAAAATTTGAACCGGAAATTTTTATGGAAAACTCGAAAAATCGGGAAAAATCATTTGAATATTTGGTACAAATTTGATTAGTTATAAATCCGTTTCAGGAAAAATGCAGAGTTTTCCGAATTTTCCGAAAAAAAATTCCGGAATTTTCCGACTTTTCCGAAAAATTTTCCAGTAAAAGAGTTTTCTAAATTATGCAGTATCAAGTTCCCTATTAACTGGCACCATTACTTTCTCTCCGAAAATGGTGAAAACTTGCAGAAAAAATCGAGGAAAATTCATGTAAAACGCTTTTCCGGTGTTTTTCCGACCAAGGAAGCGTTTGAGCGTTTTGCAACCTCAGATAAAGTTGTAGAGCGAAATGAGCTGCATAAAGTTGCTTTTGTGGAAAATTCCATGGAAAATTCAATGGAAAACCCGGAAAAGCGGAAAAATCATCGGAAAAATTTTCATCGATATGATTAGTGATAAAACTGTTTCAGGAAAAGTGCAGAATTTTCAAATTTTTCTGGAATTTCCGGAATTTTCCGACTTTTCCGGAAAATTTGCCGTCAAAAAAGATTTATAAGCTATGCGGAATCATTTTTTTTCCGTCCTACTGGCGTCAATACTTTCTCTTCAATAATCATGGAAACTTGCATGAAAAATCGAGGAAAATTCATGTAAATTAAAAAAAAATTTCATAGTAATAGGAAAAGTCTGTGGAAAACATGGAAAATCGGAAAATTCAGTAAATCAGTGTCTTTTAAGTCGTCATAAAATTGTTTTAATATATCTCCATGCAGCACGTAATAACAATTTAGTTAACGTGAAAAAGCCAGAAAATAAAATAAGTAAAAAACGAGTTTTCAAACAAAACTGAGGCCAAGCTGCATGAAAAACTAGAAAATAAACTTTTCTTCACAGACAGAGGTGGACTCAGATTTTATTCGCTGACAATCACCGATATATTTCAGTATGATCAATCAGAGGTAATAAGTGATTTGATTCATGAAGAGAAAGAATATTCAAGAGAAATGTCTCAATCAAAAAATCTGAGTCCACCTCTGTGTGTGAAGAAAAGTTTATTTTCTACTTTTTCATGCGGCTTGGCCTCAGTTTTGTTTGAAAACTCGTTTATTACTTATTTTTATTTCTTTTTTATTTTGCTGTTATGCTTTGTAGCATTAATTTTTTTATTTTCTTGTTAGTTTAATATTACTTAATATCAATTTAGTATATGCCTTTGTAATTTACCAAATACGTTTTGTATCACCAAAAGAATGTAATATCTTAGATACTTTTAACCATTAAATTATTTTGAATTTGAATTTGTCTTAAATGCCGTCATCATCTCTGGTCAACATGGAGATACAGTACCATTACCGAGGTTACGATTAGCTCTAGCTGTGGCAGTCACCACAGTAAGTACCTCACCGATTTTGAAGTAATGGACAAAGTAAGGAAATGGAATGTGCGATCCGATGACGCAAGAAACCCAGAGTTTCCTAGAGAGAGTGCAAGAGCTAGCAGAATATGACCAGCTCGTACACAAGCAGACCTAGCGTGAAGTAGAAATAATCGACAGAACTGGACAATATGGAGTGTTTTCGTAGAGAACATCAAATTAGTTTTCTTCCCACCTCGATTTGAAATTAAGTTATCAGATCAAATAAGAGCTTAGGATACAGAAACCTGGCGAGAAAGTTAAAACTAGTATAACTATTATACAATCGTAGCCATAGACCGTAGACATGAAGAAAAATAGGGTATACGAAAACGATCTATAATATGGGAGATAAACACGGTGTTGAAATTTTTTTCCAAACGTCCTGGGACTACAACCCTGGACAATGGAAAATGGAAATTCTGCCTGACTACTCGGACCGGACGGTACATATTCTTTGTAAATTGTAAAAGAAAAAAGAAAAACTGCAACTTCGATCACATAAAGGTTTTCTGAACATTTGAAATATCCAAAATATTACTATTTTCGATTTTGGCTTAGAGGAATTTCACAGAAATTTTGCATAGAAATTTCAAATTACTTTCGCTAACAAATTCTGAAGGAGCAATTAGGCATTTTAACGCTTTTGTTTTTTGGTTCAGCCTAATATTCATTGATACATGTATGGTACTGGAGAATAGAATTGAAATTATCTCTATGCGTTGAGTCCCGTTATACTATTGCGCACTGTTTTGCTTGAAGCAGAAATAATATTTGAAGAGTTAAAATAATTTTAACTCGATTTTTTTTTTCATATGCGAGTGCTATTACACCTTAGAAGTTTACTTAGACGCAAACTGATTATAGTGCATTTTCTGTCATTGTTTTCTTCATTTTTTGCTGTTATTTTGCTCTGGTAAAGAAACTGTCGAAATTGTTAGTAATTTTTAGGTTAGAAGCATGTAAGGGGTCTAAACGATTTCTTCCCGACAGAGTTTGGCTAATATCTTTCCCCGAAATTTTGCTGTCGATCCTATAGTAATCATTTTATATTTTAGCCTGTCAACAATTTTATTTAAACTTTTAAGTCTCGTAGCGATTAACAAAATTTATATGAACGAAAAGCCTTCGCCACCTCATCCTCTCAAAGAATGGCTCCTAAATATGCAGTTTAACCCTAGCTATAGTTTTAAAATGAAATCAGATGAAGTTTCACTCAAAAGCTGAAACTAAAGAATTCTCGCGCTGGGAAATTGATTTTCACGGCTCTTTGAATGAATATATTTTTTCGACGAAAAAATTTAATTAGTGAAAATTTATCCCATTCCATGAGAATTTAATATGCCGTAATTGTACAACTGGAATTTCTGTGAATATGTTGGTTGGCATTTGTTGCCTTGCTAAAAATATGATAAATTTAACAAAAAAACAAGAAAAAAAAAGTGCGAAAAGTTCGAATTCATTCTCACCAGACCCGGGCGGAAGTTAAATATTAAATTAGTTTTGTTGCTGACTGTACGAATCATTAAACAATATTTTCGTTTCAATTCGATTTAAATTCCTTCTAAAGTTTACGTGGTACGTTTAAATACCGAATTACAGCAGGGAAAAAAGTTTTATTAGAAGTGGTTTTGAAAATATTTTTTTTTTAATAGTGAATAATTTTTTAGGTTAAGGACCATTTGAAATAGGACGACCAAACACACACATAGCACCTAAATATACACTAAAATTTTGGGATTGCAAAAAAATAAAAGAGTTCAACAAAACAAGAACTTCCTCCTTTAATATTATTTGCATAAAAATTTTACAAATAACCTCAAACAAGCCCCTTATCCTCCGCCAACCTCTGCTGAATGAGTGGTTTTTTTTAACGTCTTATTGATTTTCTCTTTGGCTGGCCTATGTAACTGTGCTGTGCAGTATATGCACAGGCATTGAGGACCAAAAATAGATATCACCTGTTAGCGGCTTTCTTTTTAGGGGTATTAACGATATCATAGTCCTATAGTGAAGTGAAAAGCATAATATAGAGGTCGGTGATTTCGAAACCCCGATAACATCTCTTTTTCATCATATTATATATGTACGTATGTATGTACATGCATACCAGGGCGAACCATGACCATCAAAGTATTTTCGTTGACAATGGGGTTTTCTTTGGTCATGAATAATTCACGTGGTAATTACATGTTGATGGGGTTTAATCGTGTCATGCTTAAATTGAAAACAACAAATGAATTGGAATTGAATCGAGAAAATTACTATGGTTGCGCTCTTAACGTTGGCAGCTTTTCCGATAGTAAAAAGTGACAGTTTTGGCTTGAATTGTATTGCGAAAATTAAATATATTGCTAACTTGAATATTTTCGTGGGGAATATTCTGGCATTAGAATTGAAATCGTTTTGTTGATGGTCAAGCTCAATCTTATAAGAAAAGTGAATTAACTATAGAAGCATTTACATAGGTGCATCAAAAATTTATATGTGTCTTTTTATACCGATAAACTTTGGCACAACGACTTTCCTAATTCCTTCAGCCTTACAAAACAAAAAAACCGATCTCTCGAGCTCTGGATAATAGGTGCATTTTTCAGTAATGATCTCCTTGTTCGATGGAAAATTTTTCAATTTCCTTAAATTTTGGAAAGAAGAAAAAACATTTTGAGGGGTCAAATATAGAAAACATGATAGATGTGGAGAGCAATTGCAGACATGCGAGCTGGAGTATTGTCATGATAGAAGATTTATTTATTTTCTAACAAATGGGGCCACTTTTCCACAAATTTAGCGTAGCTTTAATTCAACAAAAATACATAATACTATTTTCATGTGATTGTTTTTTACTTTTTCCTGCCATGCGAATCTTAAGAAATTTGTCAGGATTAAAACCATTGTGTTGACTGCTATTTCATTTCTTCAGTATAATCGTGGGTTCATGTATCAGCAGCAGTTCCATAACGTTTCAAAACTGCACTTCGTTTGCATTTACATATGTTCAAACATTGCAAAAAAAATGATATGAAAAAGATATTTGTCTCAGATGTTTATCTTCCACTTTGAACCTTTGAGTGTATACCCAGTGAGGGAATCGTCTTCAGTAAAATGTGTTTGCAATAAGACAATTATATAGAATGCATATACGCAAGAAAAAGAAAATAAATTCTGGCTTGGTGACATATATTAGTGAAGTAAATAAAAATCGTCAAATATGTATAATATTGAATACGCGTTTTTCATTCTGTCTTGTTTACGTGAAATACGATGTGTTTTAAGATAAGCCAGTACAGTAGTGTTTTATGTTTATTCAAAAAAAGTATAAAGTTTTTTTGTAGAATTAATTTCTAAGGTACTCAAATAAACCAATGAGCATTACTGAACAAATTAAAGTAATTTGTTGTAAGAGTTTATGATTATACCAGACATGGGGTATCGATACCTAGATATTAATATCTGGATACTCCGAATATCTAGATATTAATATACCCCTGACAGACATAAAAGGGGTATTGATGTGACAAACGATACCTACTTTAACATTTCAATTCAGTTGACAGGATTTTAAGCGTAAACAATTTGGAAAAGGTTGTGACAAATAATATATAAACTTTACTTAATGCATGCTAAACGGCAACAATTAATTGTAAATATACGGCAAATTCAAGATTTGGAGCAAATGATTCTACTTCTTCTTTCATATTTTGTTGAGAAAGCACAGACATATCTCTGCTTAATTATCATATTATTACTAACAACTAGATGGGGCTGCACAAAGTAAGAAGTACCGATTATCAGGCTATACCCAGTAATTTTTAAAGGGTATTGATATTTAGCCTATACATACTAGTATTCTGGGAATATGGGACTATTTGATGACACGTATGGGGTTTAAATGGGGTATGCCGAATATATAGATATCGATACTCATTGTCTGTCATAAACAAAACATTACCTATGAGAGAAAACCCAGGTTTACACTAGCTTGTTCTTTTGTGCACGCTATCCAGTTCACTGCACTGCTGTCACAAAAGATTAGCTCACACAACCAACAAACTTCATTTTAAAACATGCTAGCTTCCACACACATATGTCAAAACTTTTATTTCTAGCTCTATTAAAAAACGAAGATAAACGCAAGCAGTGTTATACTAAAACGTTAATTAAAAAGAAAGAAGAAAATATTATTTTGAGTAAGTTTTCAGAAAGGTAAAAAGGAAAGCGTAGTCATATAAAGAGACCGCAGCATTTACTTAATGATTTTAGCGACCTCTTTTGACGAATAGAACTATATTCTGCGGTGCAGTGCAGTGAAGGATTACACTACATACTCCACAGTGTATGTTTCACTATTCAATGCTTGATTACATCAGTGCACGGGAAGGTGAGATCACGAAACCTGTGGAGATGATACGACAAATATGAAAGAAAATGCTTCACTCAACATTACTGGTACTCCCTTTATTATTTATTTCAGGATAAGTAAATCAATATGACTTCACAGTTAGCAAACAATACGGCATTATAAGTGTTTGTTCTGGTGAAGGGCATTCCATTTCTAAAGAAGAATTTTTTAAAGCTTGTCGTTTTTGCTTTTGTCTTAATGTGAAAGTACAGTTAACTTGACTCATTCATCCCTTACTATGTTGCTATTAGTGGATGTTCAACGAAGCTACAGCAGAAAAATATATTAAAATAAACTCTAAGAGAAAAATCTCACTAGCGTCTAGGGTTTCCAAAGATACAGGTCCCAAGTCGACAAAAAATAAACAAAAAAAGAATTGAAAAAATTGAACTGAAAGTAAATATATAGAGAAATTATATCAAACTAAATTAACAAAAATTAAAACAACAGCAAAAAACTGATTGCTACAATGGTATACAATGT
Organism: Dioctria linearis; assembly: GCA_963930735.1. Classification (NCBI taxonomy): domain Eukaryota; kingdom Metazoa; phylum Arthropoda; class Insecta; order Diptera; family Asilidae; genus Dioctria; species Dioctria linearis. The sequence continues at coordinate 338,134,003 of OZ005740.1, read as the reverse complement.
GCCCGTCACCACACAATGCATGCAAACAATAACAAGGCATAAAAACCTAACTAACTTCATGATTCACAACACAAAACATCGAAATAATTACCATAACCACAGAGCACACAGTAAATCCCTGTTCCAACAAATTCGTGGATACCTTAGGTGAGAAAATAGCAAAAAACAACTCACTTTGTCATGGATATAGTGGCAGTGGAAAAAGGGGGATTTTTCATGCAAATTACGCTGATAGCAGCCGGCAAAAAATTTAGACGTAAACACTAACACATTTGATCACTGTTGCGTTCTTAAATTCATTATTTGCGTGTGTAAAGGCGGAACCAAAAATAGAAGACTTGCATTTTAAATTTAATGCTATAGTCTTTATGGGATGGGATGTATTCGTATACATATATGAAACAGGAATTATGATAAACAATCAAATTTTACTTGCTCTTCATTTGAGGTTTTCCGTAGCCACATTTTCGCAGAGTTCCATCGCATCTTCACATTTTTTGGCACAAAATTGATCACTCGCAATATCTTGTTGGGTTTAATATTAACAAGAGAACACCTTACGTATCAATCAAACTTTATTTCAGCATTCTATTCCTACATTATGTGTTATGGTCGTAGCGTATTGCATGTAGCAATATGCTATACTGAGCGAAGTACACATGTGAAAAAGGAAGAAGAAGAAGAAGAGACAGATGACAGACTTTTGAGTCTTCTTGTTGCTCTCGTAAGTGTGCTCCACGAAAGGAAAGTTTTGTTATTTTGAAGACGGGAAGTGAAAAGAAAATCAAGAGGTATCCTATGGTCTGGTATAAACTAAGTTTTTTTTTTGAAACATTACGGAGACGATCGATTGGTTTACTTCTTAGATCGTATTCCATAGGAAAATGTCCAACTGGGTAACAAAAAAGCTGAAATTGTCAGCTTTCTTGAAGCGAGCGTGCACAGCACCCACTGTACCATACAAAGTAATTGTTTCACATAACTTAAGCCAGAAAAACCTTGAAATTTCGGCCACAGGGATACTGTATTACATCGCCCAGAGTATCGCAGGGTGGTTAGGGCAATGGTGTTGGAAGCCTAACACCTGCGCTTCTAATTGAGTATGTGGTAAGTAGGGTAAAGGTTTCTTGAGGACTGAATGTGTGCAACGGCTTTTGGATTGGGTGGCACGATTTTTTTTGTATATGGCTGGTGGCACAGCGGTAGGTTTTCGTGGAACCTCCCCACACTCTTCGCCAATAGCCGAGGCGAGATAGCGTACCACCCTGCAGTCAGCTCATGCTGGCAGTCTGGACTTCACGTCCAAGCCAATCACTCTGACATAGTTCAGATGCTAATTACAAATTGAAATTTTCATTTTGACGTGGAAGACGTCGCATACGATCACTTGCGTGCATTTGTGTGTGTACTTTACGAGATTAGTAGAAAATATGGAACTGCCAGATCGGGAAAAAAAAATTAGTTTTGCAAAGTGCCGCACAATCTTTAATGTACCAACCTACTTACCATACAGCCTATTTTAAAACTACTTCATAGCTGTAAGCCATTTAGAATTAGACCAGTCTATCGATATACATTATCTTTCTTTGAATACTGAACAAAACCGCTGCTGTGAGTACGGAATCAACCAAGTTGCTAAATTAATGAGCGAGAGGGAATATATCTCGACTTTCGTTTTGTTTCGTGTGATGCACAGAACTTTCCGTAATGATTAGAGAATACGAGGTCGTTCGTATTCTGTTTTCTGAGGCGTGTGTACATCCACGATTAATCTGGAGAATACGAGATGATTCATATCTTGTCACTAAGGCGTATGCATATACTAGTCTACGAGCCACCGAGCGCACCGAGGAGGGGGGCCAACGGGACCACAATAACTCCTTTAAATATATTGTAACAGTCCTTAAGTGGACGCAGGACGGGACTTTAGAGCCCTTTTGGACTTGAGTCACCTATAGACCGCTCTTGTGGTCAGGGTAGAACCATCTGGGGTTGGTGGTGGTTCTAATACGGCATGTTACATATCAAATTAAAGGTCGCGCCAAGTGCTATCGGGTGGTAAACTTGTTATGAGTTCGCACTCATAACGCCTAACTTAGCTGAGTAGATTACATACCCGTGCAAATATGTACTCCCGATAACAAAAATATTCCATTTCATTTCCTTTGTACATTTTGTTTTGCTCACATGCAAAAATGCTGATGCGGGGCCTTTTTGCCCACCAGCGATAAGAAATACAATATTTCTTACTAGAGGATATTTCCTACCGACCTTTTCTCAACAGCTAAAACAGCGCGCGATTATTTTTCTCCACACATTTTTTATCGCGAAATTGCTCGATCAGCAAAAGCGTGGAAAACGGCGTTGGTAGCGAGAAATATGTAGGGCGGCTGCAGAAAGATCATCGGGACAGTTGATCTAAACAGGCGGGCGGCTCAAAACTCGTTCTCGTGCATTATAATCCAATTAAGTTAGAATCCAAAAATCAAAGTGTACTATTGTAATAATTATCATTGAAATAATTAATAAAATCTAATGATATTATCGCATCAATTTTAAATTAAAAGCATTCAATCGGAATCAGAATAAAACAAAAGTAGTGTCTCGGGGCTGGTGCAACTTTCTGACGAAGTCAGAAGCACTTCCAGTCCTTTGTGGGTGACAAAAGCGAAAGTCACCACAAACTCTTTTTCTGATTCAGGAAACTTGCTCGGGGCGTTTTTGTCGCCGGAAAACCCATTTTCATGCACTTGGGACACATAAACCCCAGTTTTGACCCTAAAAGTATTCAGAGAAAAAAAATTCTTGTACGAATTGTAGCTGGTAATAAGCTGAGGAGAACAATGAAACCCGATTTCCGATGGGACATAACCATACTGAGTTAGAGTCGATCAAACGTGCGAAAAATCTAGTTCTCCAGGTCGAATAGATTGAAGACAGTACATTTTGAGTCGAATTTTAGGTATGATAGAATAGAGATATCTTCATTAAATTTACACAGTAAATAGCCAATGAAATGAGAAAGTTTTTCAAAAAGGTTTGGGTGAAAAAATGTATGTAACTTTTTTTTTTTAAATCACCCTAAAAGATTTTGTACATTTTACTATTTTGAGCTTAATGGAATTTAAAAATGGCATGGCATGACCTACGGTATCAAGTATTTTTACATTGGATGTGCCTAACATTCAGTTAAATTAAAAACAATAATCAGCAATTGAATTATTCAAGTCACTATGACCAAAACTGTCTTCGAGTTAGCAGTTTGGTGAAAAATCACAAAAAAAAATCGTAACTCGAAAACTACGCAAATTCGCATAACATACATGGGGGTGATTCGGGTACCCCTGGGGGTGCTCTACCTTTGGACTTCTGCTTGACATTACTTCTTGGGACACCCTGTATAGATAAACAAATTCCCTTATTTCCTTATTTCCCATGTGTATCTGCATTTCTTAAATATAAACTGCGGAGCGGGGTTTTCCCCATTTTTTTATTTTTGCAAAAATTTTTGTATTTTTTTCTGCATCATCAAGTAATTAGGCATGGGAGATTTTGAAAAATACTTAAAGATATCAGACTCCAATCTAACTAGTACCAAAAAGACTAAATGACATGTGTTGGTTAGCTAGAATAGACAATTTAAAAGCTTCACTTCTAGGATATAGTTACTTTCGAAATGCTAAGAAGAATTTGTATTCAATGCCCTCAAAAACAAACAACTACAACTAGAAGTACAATTACTGATCAGCTCAATAAACAAACTCGAAATTGGAATTATTTGTGAAATTTGAAAGAAAATTTTACACAAAATTCAATGCTACAAACAAAAGTTTGCAAAATATTAACATCGATTTGAAAACGTTGGTGAAAATAATAGTATCGAAAAAAAGCGGCAAGTCATGATCAGCATTTGGTTACCCTAACATTTATGAATAAACTAAAACTTTATTCTGATTACGGAAAGGATCAGCTAGGATTTTATTCCAACAGCTTAGTGAAGCTTTGTACCTATATGGTTCCGATCTGGAGGATGAACTTATTGAAGTAAATTCCTTCTGAAATTTTGTTTTTCGACATGAAAATTGCACTTAAATGGAAGTTAGATTGAAATTTTGGACGTCGCGTACGAAAAGTTGTAAAAAATATGCTGTCGAATTGAACTTGTTGATATCTCACATGAGTCTTATTTGTTTTCAATGTTTTGTTATAAGTTAGTTTATACTTTTACACCTCTTCAAACAACTTTCACTTTTTTCCACTGGAAATAAAAACAAATAAAAAAGCTAGAATTGCTCTAAAAGACCAATTCTTCTGCTATCCTAGACGAATGCCTAAATTTCGTATATTCACCCAATTGAGTACTTTTGATTTTTCCAGTGGTTTTTCGCATATATTTCTAGAACGCTTCGTCGGACACACAAAAAATAATTATAAAAACAATTTTATAGGATTTCGTATTCTGAAGAAGTTTTTAGTACAATAAAAATGTCTAGGAGTAATCGTTTTCACAGTATCTGTAAAAACCCTAAATTTTTATATGGAAACACCAAGAAGGGGTTGCCAGATTTATTCCATTTGTGAAATTTTATTTGCAATTACCATGAAAACAGTATGCACTAAATTTCAGCTCTCTATGCCAACGTGCACTCAGTCAGTGTCGAAATATACATATAATGTAAAACGAAATTTTTATAGCAACTCCAATAAGGAGTTGCCCGATTTGTCTATTTTTCAACCTTAATTTACTTTTTTTTAAACTCCGTGTACAAAATTTCAGCTTTCGAATTGAACGCGTTCTCGTGTTATGCGCACAGACGGACGGACATGCAAAAATAAAAATAAATTTTAATATTAGCTCTACCATTATTATTTCTGTGCGTTACAAACGGAATGACAAACTTAGTATATCCTAAGCTCTTAGATAATTTCAATTTTTCTTCATCTTGATTCTTAACTTCTTTTCTCATGGGTTTCAGAGGGTTCTACTTAGTTGATAATGACATATCGTCTGATTACTTCCACTAGTTTGCGACATACCCCAGGAATCTGAAATTTGTCCCCTCATGTTTAGTCCCTTTATAAATGATATTTCGAAAGTTTTACAAGATGTACGTATGCAGATGATGTGCCGATCTATCTGAGTCGACCAGTTCGGCTTATGGAAGTTTGTGTGGGGAAGGATTGTGCTAGGAAGTCACAGTGCATGGCTTTGGGCTTTAAAGATCAACCGTCTCTTCCCTCTGTTTGGTTTGGTGAGAATATCTTGCCATTTGTCGATAAAGTACGTAATCTTAGAATTATTCTTAATGTTCATATGAAATGTTGTGACCACATTAATGGTTGTTTGTCTAAAATGTACTTTGGTTAACGTCGCCTGTGGTTATTTGCAATAGCATTCTAAGTGTTAATATACGTCTAAAGCTGATAAAATCTCTCCTCCTATTTCTCTAGTATTTCTCTAGTTGATGACTAGTCTTCAGTCGTCTGGACTCTGTCTGCCGCAGGAAACTAGATGTGGCATTTAATGACTGTATAATATTCAATTCACATTCATTCATTCATTCATTCACATTACACCTTTTAGAAATAAATAAGTAGGCTGCTCTCTCGAAGATCATGTCAAACGAATTAATATAATTTTTTTGTTTAAAATTATTCACAATGATGCACCTAGTTATTTAGCAGGACATAATTATGTTCTACAGCCTCCGAGAGGTCGTAACCTTTTGATTCAACGCTACCGTACATCTATCTTGGAGGGTTCCTACTTTGTCCAGGCGTTTCGATTGTGGAACGCTCTTCCATGTAGTGTTCAACGCACAGACACTCTTAGTACGTTCAAGAGGCATCTTATATCTTATGTTGCTTAGGTCCTATTTCTTTTTTTTCTTCGATTGAGTCCACATGAAGTTATGCTTAAGTAGATCTTAATTTCATATTGTCTGTAATTAGTGCTAATTAATCTTCTGGATGTTGACTTAGCGTATACTCTTTCTGTTTCTTCATATTATATTATATTAATTTTTAGTCTTAACTCTTTGAACTTTCCAGAATGAAATTTTCCTTAAACTACTTCTATTGGTACTAGTATAAGATATGTATCTCTTATTGTTCCTTTATATGAATTAATGAATAATATTAATAATATATAGATTTCATCTAGAGTATAAACATAACAAACCACCAAAATATATCCACCAACAGAACAATCTCCCAAGTAACTTTTACCCTTTTCTAAATTTGAGGCTTCAATTGAACGCGTCTGCGACAAGAAGTAGAAATTCGCTCAATTTTTGCGTCGCGAGATTCGCGGTGGTAATAAAACACTCCGTTTCTAACAAGCATGAATTCGATATTCATTTTCAATCCGACTATCTCTTTAGTCCATAAAAAGTTGAATGATCACAACTTATATTTAAAAAAAAAAAGTTTTATTCTTTTAAGCTCTGCTTTCCTTCAGCTTGTTTTAATAGTTTAAAAAATGTTAATAGATAACAAAAATTATTTATTGTTTCATAATTTTGCATGTTCCTGAGCTTAATCTATTTAAATAATGTTTTTATGTAATTATTATAAAGTATTTATTTTATGGTGGTATATCGCATGTAAATTCCATGCTATCACGACAATCGAGGCTAGCTCCTGCTGATCTGGTTCGTATTTCTAATTCAAGTCCAAAATTAGTCAAAATCAGAATGAGCGCCACAAATATTTTTAATGGGCTATATAGGTACATATGTGTGCATAGATCCTACAAAGCCAAAGCGATATTTGTCAATGCTGTACGTCCATCGGATGATGGAAAATTCTTCAGTACCCTTAGAGCTGCTGAGACGTGTTTCTGTTGAAGTGTTTGTGTTTCTTCTAGACCAGGTCCGCGAATGATTTCATTATGTATTTTGTTGTAGTCTATTAATTCTACGGAGCCTTTGCCTTTCTCGATTTCAGCGTACAAGCTTGGATTATGTTCAAGATGAAAAAGCACTGGAGCACTAACCAAACTGAGGGAGCCATCTGAATAAAATTGAAAAATCAATAAATTGAAAATAATCTAATTATGCGTAAGTATGTATATCTACCATATTCATGAGGTAATACGTCATATTTAAATGGCATCATATCTATATATGCTTGCCAGGCTAAAAACAAATGTTTTCCAATAAGATAACCTTGGTCTTGTATTTCCTCTGTTTGTAATGCTAAATGCAAGGATCCTTGACATCCTCTTGCTAGAAGACTACCACCATCAAGCATTTGTCGTAGTGTCCATTCATTTTCAGGAATCCCCATACAAGTCTTTATGTCCATTGGAACCAGTAAATCTCTTTCTACATAGTCTTCCTCATTAATTTTGCAAATTTGTGTGCTTCTATTTGATAGTGGTTTTGATGGCATCGGAATATTTTGCTCATTTCTCTCTCCTATAAAATCTGAATCTGTCGAATCACGATTTGCGGAAGAGATGAGCTCTTGTACTTTTGAGTTTTTCATATGTGCAAGGTCTGAAAACGACTGAGCAAAAAAAAAATCACCAGATAATAATGTCAGCTTGTTTCCAAATCTCATGCCATCAATTGATTCATCATCTAGTCCAATTACTACTGAAGGATGAAGGTTGACTAAGCTCTGTAAGAAGAAAATACTCAGATTAGCTCAAAATTTTTGTTGTTGAGTTGAACAGTTTTGTAATGTATAAGATGTATGCTGACTCTGAAAGTCTAGACGTAAGTATTATCGCAGGCTCGCGATTTTAAGAATTCTTTTGTTCTCACATTCACATTAATGGGATCTTCCTTTTTTAACTTTTATTAATTCAATTGAGCCCGCCGATTCACACCGCCGCGACAGCTATTGCGATAACGTAGTGATAGCGATAACGAACCGACAGCGATAGATCACAGTGATACAAAGCATTTCTGCAGCGATATAAATGTTTATCGCAGCATCTATCGTGAACTATGAGATCAAAATGGATTAGTAAAAATTCAAGTGGTTGTTGAAAAATGAATTAAAATCATACAAAGGAATACCCTATTTTATAAGATCTGAATTTAAAACATTATAAAAACAATAAAAAAAAAGAACAAAGTGGGGCTTGATATTGCCAAGGAGTTGAATACCTTGCGGACCCTGCGACCAGAGTTGATATTTTGTCCTTCCCTAGATGCTAGAATAAAAGTGGGAAGTGTTAAACGAAGTGAGGTTATTGTGCAAGTCCAAAAACGTTGGTGTATTTGGAAAATCTCATCCGTTGGTCTTCTTCCATTAACTTCAAAATTTATCAAACCCGCCATTTTTTATTAAGAGGGCTCTAAATGTTAAGTTTAATAATTATCGTTTTTATTCCCGGTTTGTTAAAAAAAAAAATGAAGAGCGTGTAGGGCTTGGCTTGAACAGTTTTAATAGTTGTTTCAGGCTGTGTTGCAGTGGGATTGATAAGAATTCTCCATTTTGCGCCAAAATTCTAAACGCGTTTTCAATTATTTAGTTATTAGGCTGTGTAAATTTAAGTATTGTACTCATCGTTTTGATCGACAATCGTGATATGAGGTGCTCTTTGGTATTGATCAGGCAAACATTTGATGGTATTCTTCGAACAAACCGTATTCACATTTCATCTCAAAAGTCGACACATTTGAAACACCTGTGTCACTAGTTTTTCCATATCTTTCAACGTGAAAAATTTATATTCGATATCAACGATGGTCAGTAAGACAAACTTTTCCAAATTGAAAAAATAAGTCAAGCCAGTATAAATCAAGCTAGTACACATTGAACTGACACATAATTGTAGCATATTCACCATCGATACTACCCAATACAATTGGGAAACTCTAATTTGTCCCATGTTCAGATTTTTCCATGCATGTAACTATCGTTGTGATCTATCGCTTTGGTGTGAAAGGAATTGTGTCGATAGTTTATCGCTATGATTATCGCTATCGTTCTCACAATCGCTATTGCGATGGTGTGAATCGGCCTAAACACTTTAGTTAAAATATGTTTTGCCCAATAACTATTTATCCCAGCAAGAAAGGAAAATAGCTCGAATTGGTCTAAGACCTAGTCTTACAATACCCTAGATTCTACTAGATTAAAGCCTGTACGTGATTTCGTATGGTCAACCTTCTGTGAAAGTTTGATTGTTAAAATGGTTTTAATACCCTAGATCAGGGGTCGGCAGAAGCGGCTCGCGAGACGCATGCGGCTCTCCAGGAATAAACTCAAATTTCACCTTATCTCAATTCTCAAGCAGCATTATGTATAACTAATGAGTTTCTGAGATAGTCTGTGAAAAGCAGATTACATGCAGCGAAACAGAATGTCAAATGATTCATTTTCGTAAATAAATGAGAAGGAGCGGAGTTTTCAGGTTTTACTCTCATAAAATATTCCTGCGCTTTTGTGAAAACAGGTTTTTCTGGAGTATTGAGAGAGTTGGTTCTAAAATTGTTGCTGAATCCTATGTTATGTTCCAAAGTTGTTGCTGTAATCCTGTAATATTTGAACGCACGTGCTTCTGTTTACATTCGTTTTGCTCTGAAGAGATTAAGTGGGAGAAACTCACGCCTGATTCGCTGATGTTTTTGGGAAAAATGAGAATTTTATTTGACAGAAATTTTACATCTCCCTTCAGCACCTTGGCCAAAGCCAAATTTATCTTTTTCTTAGAAAATTGAGGTAGTGTAACCAATGTACATAGTTTGAAAGGATTTTGAAGATATTCAATGAGATTTTATCATTCCGGTAATCCTACGTTCTCTCCAAGTTTTGTTTTTAACTCGTTTTCTCAGTCGCACTACAATCATGCATAGCCAAGTTCTTCTCCCCCATTCATGCAACAAACGACAGTATGTATGTATGTATATGACATTATTTGTTTCTTTCTAGAAAACACGAAACATTTGCAATTTTGTTCGGCGGATTCCTATCTTCGTATTAAGTTATCTTTGGTCAAGCTTCGAGCTTAGTCGCTGTTTGTTGTGTTTCGATTTCATCTGCATGTGTGTGTATTTATCGCTTTCTTTTGATATTGTTTGAAGCTTTTAGAAACAAGAATAATGCTTTTTTTTTAAATTTAAACATATCACTTTCGATTCCAGAACAAATATTTATTTCTGTAACATTTTAGCAGAATAACATTGATAAAAACTTTTAATAGACACAGTTCTTATAGCAGACCAGATCTCCCCCACCTACAATATTAATTTTGATTTGTTCAGATTGTGGCCTATTCAAATTTATCCAACTCAACCACAAAATCGCTTCGGGGATATACAAAAAGAAGAGAAAAATAGTTGATGAAAATGGTGACTTTGATAAAGAATTGACTGAGTCATATACGTTCATTCAAAATATGGATGGTCTTCCGACTTGTCTCATCTGTCACGAAAAGATCGCAAATAATAAGAAATCGAACTTAGAGAGACATTTATCTACAAAATCTACTACTATCGCGAGCATATATCAGGCAGGTGACGCACGGAAGAGAGCTGTCACAGAGCTTCTGCGACAAAATCAGACTTCGAGTTCTGTATTTGATAACTGGAGACATAGTGCAAATATCGTCAATCATGCTAGCTTTGCGGTCTCTCTGGAAATCTCTACAAGAGGAAAACCGTTCACAGATGGTGATTATATTAAAGAGAGCTTTGTGAAAGCATCCGAAAAGATTTTTTACGACTTTAAAAATAAAGAAGCGATCACAAAACGAATAAAGGTATTGCCTGTACCTGCGAAAACAGTGCAAGACAGAATTGCCAGAATGTCTTCGAATGTAACAGAGCAGCAAGTCGAAGATATTAAGCTGGCTTCCGCAATATCAATCGCAACTGATGAGTCATGTGATATTAGTGACCCTACAAAAATTACATTTCATGGTCGACATTACTTCACATCTTAATGCTTTGAATATATTATTGCAAGGGAAAGGAAATATCACATATACATTATTGGAAGAAGTAAGTGCTTCAAAAATAAATTACAAGTTCTCACCGAAGATATAGAGAGAGGTGAATTTCTTCACTTCAAGAATTCAAGACAATATATCGTGACGAAAAAAGCACTTGTTTTGATGCGATTTATTTCAGTAGCGTATTTTTAAAGCTTCACCTACTTTTCTTCGAAGAAAGGTTTATTTTTAAAACCATACATCTAACGGCGGCATACAAAAAAACAAAAAACTGAAAAAAGAGATGGAGCCATAATTTCACTGCGTCCTCGTCGTTGGCCTCGGATAGCGCTAAAGGTGAAAGTAAACAAAATTTATAAATAAGAAATCTCGAACTTTTTTTTCCTTAAAATTCCATACCCATAAAAGTACATATATGTATATGCGGTTCCCTGGTACCTCTGTTATCCTGTTTCTATGACAATTTGGCTCTTCTCACTTAACAAACTGCCGGTGCCGACTCCTGCCCAAGATGAAATCAGAGGGTAGGTATACAAAAAGTACAGTTACACGTTGCAACTTTGCTGCGTAGCTTTTAAGGTTGCATTTTTGTTTACATATAGTGGAATATAGTTACGCTAAAACAACAGTTTTTGCTGCACGTAGCTAAGAAGCTGCAATTTTTCGAAAAAAGTTTTGTTGTACGCAGCTTTTGTTGTCAATGGTCTCCAGTTAAACTCTGAAGAGTTTGGCTGAAAAATTCATGTATTTCGAAGATCCAGAAGTGCAAGCGGCTGCTTATTTGTCATAAAATTTTGCTAACAAATTGCAATAAGAAGTTGAAAAGGAAGAGGTGTTGGGTAGCTAATAGAGAGTGCAGTGGACTCGAAAATAATTAAATGAAAGAATAATATACTGGAGATGAAATTTATTGTAAATATGTTTTGGGTTTATCACCTGACGGTTTTGAAGAAAATCCAATTCTTATAAAGAGAAAATAGGGTGCCCTGTTTGTCGTCTCTTACCCCGAATGATATAGATAGATCATGCCTAAACTCGCAAAAAATTTTATGGGTGGGGGGAGGGAAATCCTTACGGTTTCCGACATAATGGGACTTTTAGTGATATTTGAGTACCTGTACCTCCTGAACGCTACATCTTATGATGATGATTTAAAATTTGTTAGATAAATAATCCTCTGCTTCTCTCCATTTTGAAGTTATGGCTGAACAAAGTAAAATTTCGGAATTTTAACTAGTTTTTTTCTTCTTTTTATTTAACTACTATTTCTTATCAAAAATCAATCAGTCATCAACACCAATTTTCCATATTAGATTTAAGAAGCCCAAAAGCTTTACTTTGAAATGACTTTTCATACTTCGTACACAAAATGTAACCCTTTCTGCGTTTTTTTGCATTTTTTCTCGAACATATACAGCGAAAAAGTTCAATAAATGCCAAAAAGTAGGAAATTATCTTTTGGGAATGCACTTTTTAAGGCATTTTCGTGTTTTCATCATAGGGTGTAACAGTCAGAAGTTAGAGGCAGATCTATAAAAACATACCAAAATACCTTTAAGTCCCGTTACCTCGGAAATCTTTCGGATTTCCACACCAACACCCATATAATTTTTTTGTTGTCTAAGCATGACCTATACACAAGGTGTATAGAATACAAGGTAAAATTTTGGCCCATATTCTGTGACGTAATTTCGTGACTATTTTATTTACATTTATACAGGAACGACAAATAGAGCACAGTGTTCTCTGTACCGTACTTTCCTATACATTTTCACGATATGTCGTCACTAGTGGCGGAACGCGGTTCGTAATGTGAATATATTGTATCTTACACTGTAAAAAATATTAGGAATATTCCCTAAATTTAAGACACGTTTTTCCCTAAATATAAATGTAACTTTCTTTGATAGAAAGGGAAAATCAGTTCAATTTCCCCAAATCAATGGAACATTCAATGAATTTAGGGTACGTACCCGAAAACCTCTAAAGTACGTAAAATTCCCGAAATGTTAACCTCTCTTGGATATAAGGAAGAGAACATTCAACGAATTAAGTATTATGCTAAATTTTTTACAGAAATATATTTTCTTTTATATAATTCACACATTGTTCTTGAAAACAAGTCATATATTGTTTTTCAATATTTTGTTTAAGCGTGCCCAGTACACCAATATAACTTCCATACTACTTAGTAGTATGGACCATAAGAAATGAGCTATTCAGGTCATTCTTATGTTTTTTAAAAGGGGTGGTCTTCTATTACCTTCACCTATGGTGGAGAGTGGTGCGGTATTTTAGGGAATAGTTCCTAAATTTTAGGGAAAAAAAAACAACTATTTATAATTCCCTATATTTTAGGGAATGCTCCCTACATTTTAGGGAATATTCCCTAGAATGTAGTGAAAAAATTAAGAAAATAACGAAAATTCCCTACAATTTAGGGAATATTCGCTAGATTTTAGGGGCGGAAACCAAAATTCCCTACATTTGAGGGAGAAAAACCTACCTACAGTTTTGGGATAAAAACCTAATCTTAGTTTTCCAAGGTGGATATTTCCCTAATCTTATCGACAAATGCCTAACCTGTGTGGCACAAATTGTTGTCACTCACTATAGGGAATTATTTTTTACTATGTGTATACCTTGACCTGTACATAGCTTTCAGGTGCCAGACCAAACACGGGATTCCCACTATATGAGGAAAGCAATATCTCCCACGGAACGGTTAGCTATAACTTTTAGATTGTTAGCAACAGCTAAATTTATATAAATAAGTGATTATTTTATAAGCTCTCTAATTTGCTTATCCATTCCTTAAAATAATAGTAAACACAGAAACTATGATTTTAAAGAATTTGGAATTAAAATTTGGTTACTAATCGTACACAGACTTTAGTAACATCTTAAAAAACTGCACGCGCAACCGCAGCAAAAGTTTCAACCAAACTAACACTTTCATACTACTTTTTATTTAGATGTTTACACATTGCAACTCCGAGACAGCGGCAGTTAAAGTTTGACTTTCCGTTTGTCACGCATAGAATAATGCTGGTAGACCAAAGTGGATTGGACACGTGCGCATAAAATTAAAAATTATATTGTTCTTTGCATGCCCACCTGTCCATTTCTCTGTCTGTCCGTCTGCCCGTCCTCAATGTATCTGGGCTTTAAAAAACAATAGTAAATTTAAGTTGGAAAATGGGACAAATCGGGCAATACCTTCGAAGTTTTGCCATAGAAAAATTTGGTTTTTCACTATATATTTGGACACTACCTGAGAACGCGTTGATGTAGAGGGTTGAAATTTTATATATTGTGCTTGCATAGCAATAGTTAATCGAATTTTAGAATTAAAGTAAATTGGGCATCTTCTTGTTGGTGTTGCGATACAAAACTTTAGTTTTTCACTATATATTTGGATACTGCTTGAGAACGCGTCTTCGTATAGAACTGAAATTTTTGTACACGGTGTTTTTATAAAAATAGTAAATGAAATTTCAAAAATGAATTCATTCGGGCATCCCCTTTTTGGCATTTCCATACAAAAATTAGTTTTTTTTTATATATATAATATGAAAACGATCAGCCCTAGACGTTTTTGTTGTACTGAAAACTTCTTCAAAGTATAAAATCCTATGAAATTGTGTAAATTCATTTTTACTGTCGGGAAATAGATGGCAAAATCCACTATAACAACTAAACTTGCACAATGGGGCCATACGAAATTATATACGGGCATTCGTCCGGTCTTAGACCAATCGTGTCTTATATCTTCAAAATGGACCATTTCCACTTTTAGAAAAAAGTGAGTTAGATACACCATTCTACTCTAAATTTGTATTTTAATAAGCCCATAATAAAAACTCTTCAAAATTATTTTCAGTTCACTTTTATATAAAAACGTATTGTTACGTGCCACAAAGTGAATCAAGCGACATCTGTTAGGAGTGGAAGCAACTTTAGGTTAGTGTCATCTTAGTAAACTTTGGGTTCGGAGAACGGAATATTCAGGAAGGTTCTAGGATAATTCGTAGAGTATAAATACGGCGCTCTGACAGCTAGGAGGCGAGTATTATTTCAGACAGCGAAGTGAGAAGTGAACGAAGTAAACTATTTGGATTGCGATAATCAGAAGTACAGTACTAGCGATAAATAAAGAGTTGATTTGATATTTATTTGTGAGAGTAAACAGTATAGTTAAATAAAGAAAGAACTTTTGAATTATATCTGAAATATTGTGTTTTAAATAACGAACTAAGGCCACGCTCGTAACAGTATGTTAGTTTCAAAGGGATTCATTTCCCAACAATTTCCATGTCAAAAGAGCTCATTTCCCATATAACGCATTTTTCACTTCAAAAGGTCACAAAAAGGCACATTTCCATTTCGCGCGCATTTGCATTTTGAGGTGGAAATTTGACGTTTGTTTTGAATTTTTTAGTCTGTTCTCAGATTTTCAGCGAGCTAGACGTCTAAAAATACAGCAGGTATTTATATTGAACGAATATTTTTTTAAATAAATCAGTGAAGCTGATATTACTTCAATCAAATTAAGATATTATAAAATGGATTCGAACGAAAATATTGTGTTGACTGGAGAAGGAAATGGCAAGATATCACGCAAGAAACCTTTGAGGAAGCAAAATTGGACACGTGAAGTTGAGAAACGCAACCGGTTCGTACAGTGTACCCCTGTACCCCTTTTCACTTATTTTTATTTTATTTGTTTTTAGATACAAAACCAAAAACATTCCTCGTTTAATAATGGTTCTCTTACACGCGTGTGCACTAAAACATTCGTCAATGCTCTAAGGATGTAAAAAAACGAGTCAAAGGTGTATATTCTCGTTTCATGAAATCTGGTGAAGTTCCTAAAGAAAATCGAGAAGATGATCGAAAATCCTGTAGATTTGAAACTTAACGTGAAAAGGTTATAGCACTTGTAAAAAAATTAAGCCTTTAGAGGTTCATTATAATCACTCAGAAACAACATCAAGGCAATATCTATCAGGGGAATTATCTATCAATAAACTTTGTAGGATGTATAATGCAACTGCATCCTCGGAACATCTTGTTAAAGGAAGTTATTTCAGAAAGGTTTTCAATATTTTTTCAAAATTGGCTTTAAAGCTCCTTTCTCTGATAAATGCTCAATCTGCATCATATATGAAGATCGAATGAAAGTAGAAAAAGATCCTGAAAGGAATAGTCAATATATGGTGCAAAAAAGAATACATAAGCTTCGAGCGAAAGCCTTTTTCGATCTTGCGCGGGAAGAGAAGCCGGTCATGATAACATTTTCGTTTGATTGCCAGAAAAATATGGTTTTGCCGAATGTTCCAGACCAGGCAGCTTACTGTAGCCGACACGACAACTTCACTGGCAATAGATAATTTTTTTCTTTACTTGAGGACGGAGGATACGCGTCCGAAAGGATCAAATGATATCTCCTCGGCAGTATATCATCGCCTTCGTAATACGACTTTCGAATTGAATTTATCGAAAGTGCATTTAATTTGTGATGGCTGCGGATCCCAAAACTAAAATTGTGCAATGATGTGTGTCCTATCCTTTTGGTTGGGCCGGATTCTGTAACACGGAGCATTTGGGAATTTGGGAGATGAGAATTTCGTTTTCTTAGAATTCCTAATTCCTTAATTATCCATTCCCAATTCAATAACATGGTTGGAGTAACGTAAGAAATATGAAAAGGTGCGAATCGCCTGGGACGATTAAGGGTATCACGTTTTGTTCTAGTCTAGAGGGTTAGACTTTTTTTTCTAATTTCAGGTAAATCTGTCTATTACCTTCCACTGCCGAAATAAATTGTATTTCTTTTTTGTAGGGGTAGTTTTTAAGGGATATAGGAGGGTAGATTTTCTCGAGCTTTTCCAGGATAACGAGAGAATGGAGAGAAGAAGGAAAATGTATGTGGTATAAAAAAAATGGGAGTTCATGACGAACAAGATAGGTGGAGGAAATGGGGCGGGGAGAGTGCGGGGTAGAAATGGGAGCTGATTAACGGAAATTAAAAAAAAATAAAGACAATATCAGCAGCTGCAATAATTCGCAGCGTAAGCTCAGGATCTGTAAGCCCAATAAAAAAAAAAAAAAATACGACCTCACTTTGGTAATTAGGTATGCATGGGTATTATAGGCTATATGTTATTTCGATTAACGGTAATTTGCAGATTTGAGCGGCCTCGGCGGTAGATTTTGTTGTTGCATTATTCACGGGGGCCTAACTCTGTGTGGGAGGGCTGTAGAATATTGGGATATCTTCTGATGATTAAGAGTTTAGAGTACAAAAATATAGGTGAAACATTTTAGGGGGAGGGTGTTTTGGGAGTTGGGGGTCGTATCACCCTTCATAGTGGGTTGTCAAAACTACGTAATGTTTCATACCAAATTAAAGAGCGAGAAGAGGGTAATCGAGTAGTGTAGTTTGTCTTTGATCTCGTTTTAACGTGATAGCTGACTTTTGACCGCCGAAAAACGGTTTTTTTGCAGTAGGGTCACATACATCCCAGTTCCCATATTTTGCATATATTTTTTCCATTCTTTGTTTCGCATCCATTTGTACTCCGTTGTGAACATTTTTGTCATGGAAAGTGAATTTCCAGAACTTAGCAGTTCTTCGCAATGATGAGATGAAAATATGTCCATTTTTGTACCAAAAACGGTTATTTTTTCACCTTAAAAAGGACTGCTACACCTCTTTTACAGTTATCTCCAAAACCGTTTATCGGATTCAAAAATTAATTACATATTTAATTAGGAGACAAAATGTAGATGCGATTTCATTCTATACACAAGCTTTACCGTTTAATTACAGCATCTCTTCTGTACTGGAAGACGAAAAAATTGATCATTTTCGCGTGATTTATAATTTTTAGCGGGTACCTTGAGACACAAAATCCATGTTCCTCTGTAAGTATTGCATGGATTTTCACAATTTGTTTTTTTAAATATAGCCAGAATATGCGGTGACTACATAACTTAATTTGAAAATCCTAGATACCTAGATACCTTCACAAAACGAAATAAAAGCAATTTTGTAAAAATATCCGTGAAAACAGCAGTGGAGTTAATTGTAACCCTGCAGTAACAGACTACTTTTGTGATTGTCAGGAAGATGACACGGATCTCCACTTTTAACGAGAACTATACCATTATTTCAATACGACTGAAAATAGCTTTAAAAATAGTGTACCTAATATTTTTATTGAAATCGAAATAATTATTTAGTTTTACCGATTTTTAGATTTTTGTAAGTAATAATTCGGGTGAATAAATTTTATGTTTCTGTTAAATTTCTTTTTAAAATAGGTACTTCTTTCAAAAGGTTACCATTTTCAAAACGATATTTTGAAAAAGGACCAATTCTGTAGCTTTCGAACAAAAGGGATCAATTCCAAATTTTTAAGTAATATTACTCGTTTATTTGGTCGCATTTTATTATTTTTTTGCCTTGATTACATTGTTAATGCTAAAAATATTTTCCCTAGTATGTCATGTAGTTTCCAAAACATTAAACTTTAGCTGTTATCATCGAATAATTTCACCTGGAAATGGCCCCTTTTGCAGTTGTAAGACATAATTATGCGTCGACGCCTTCTCAGGCAATGTCAAAATATATAATGAAATCCGAAATTTTTGTATGGCAACCCTACGACAGAATTGAAATCAACATTGTTTTCTTTCAAAAGGCTGTGTGTAAGATTTCAGCTAAATGAACACACTCTCGAGCTGTCGTGCGGATGGACAGACGGACAGGAAAACTCAAAATTACTTTTAATAAGATTACGCATTGGTGTCCAATCAATTTAACTATTCCACTTCCAGCATTGTCTTTAAGGCGTTACAAACGCAATGAAAAAATTAATATTTTCTATGATTTCATTATCTAAGGTGCAACCAGTAGATACCAATACATAAAATATTTGAATTTTTATATGGCAAAATTGCAATGCAGCAATTTAGGGGGTCTCTGCATTGTCAGCACTGTTGGCAAGAGTCAATGAATAGCAATATGTGGTGATTGGATTAAAATGAAGAATGCTTAAAGATTTAGCACTATTCAATTAACTCGCCCACAATTACTTACTCTGTGAATAAGTTGCGCAATCCTTATTGTTTCCACTACCTTTGATAAACTACGTTGAACGTGCAGTATGCCACAATTTTTATCTTGATCATCGTCTGGTATTGATGATGCATAACCTGCTGTTTTTGATACCAGAAGCATAGTTAAACCCCACGGGTGTATAACATTATTCTTACTCTTTTTAAATGATCTGTAATAATCGTGCAGCTATTAGTATGCCATCTATTTATTATGTTTGAAACATACCTTAAGGTTTCATTCAATGGATGTTTAATCATTGCCAATTTCTGAATAAGGTAATCAGCATTTTCATGATTTTTTCTGATTAGATCTTTAAAGTTTATATCCAATTGTGTGTATTCAGTGATTTTAGCAGCATCACTAATAACTGTATCAAAATCTAGTTTTTGTACCTGCTTTGAATCAGAAACATCTTTTGAAGTAACAGTCGAAAACAGCATTCTTGAAGCAAGGATAGGCAATCTGCGATTATCTAATACTAATTCACCAAACACTGTAAATTTAACATTATTTTTCAAGCACTGTAAAACCGTTAAGCTTAACATTTTTACAGATAAATATGTAAACGCTTTTATACACTAAGTACACTTTTTAGTTGTTACAATTTTGGTTAACAAAGTTGCAATCGATCTGGTGATGTAGTTATTCGTATCACTTCAACTTTAAAAGTGAATCGTAGATAGGTACACAACAACTTCTTTCAATCTGATCTTGAGATTTTTTGAAATGCATAAACTTTGGCCTACTCGTGACAAAAACAAGATATTATCTAATAAAATCGGTTTCTTGTGCTGATTTTCAAGTTTTTACATGTTTGCATGATAATAAAATAAAAAACAACAAAATTTTAAATATATTATCAATAACAACTGAGTTTAAATTTAAATCTGACTAATAATCAGAAATAAAATGCAAAATAGACATTATAAATTATTTCATTTCAATCTTTATCTACTTTAAGTTTGTTGAGCTTTTAAGTAAACTTTCATATTATTGGAGCATTTTAATTAAAAAAACCTGTTTTATACTAATTATTATAAATTACAATCGTTTTAGGAGAATGTAACTAAATACAAATATATTGTAGTCCATTTTTACATATTCTTTGAGCTCTGCTAAACGATGAAAGTTGAATGGAAAATTAAAATAAGACGCACCGGTTTCTGTTGTCGCTTTGTATTTTTTATTCCATTACATATTAAATCACTGTAAGATATCTATGTTTTATCACCTACTTTAACTAGACCGCGTATAACGTATACAGAAAACAAGTATGCCCCATACCTACTGAAACATCTTCCACCATATTAGAGAAAAGAAGAGTTGTTGTAATTTTGTTGCTGCTATTCAATATGGAAATGGGTCTAAAATAGACCGTATTTAATATATTCAGTCACCGTGAGGTTGGACGAATGTACAGATTTAGTTGGAAATGGTTGATAATTGAATTTAATTACTAAAGAAATTGATACAACAAAATTTAAGATGATATTGATGTTGTCTTTGCATTAGGTTACAAGCTGATGGATTTTTTCACAGTTTTAGATTTTGGTTTTGTTAGAAATCTCAGTATTCCATTGGAAAGTTAAATCTTGCTCAGTCACATTTTAATTAGCCATAAGAATAAAAATTTACTAGCTAGAGCCAGCGTATTTTTCGACTTGTCAATGTGGTGGAACCATTTAAATTGGTATAGTTTGCAAATTATTCAAAGAAATTTATACTAACGGGTAGCACAAAAGTACTGGCACTATAGAAATTACGAATACATTCTGATATTGAAAAATGAACATGGACCGTTATACTCCCCAAGAACGTGTAATAATCGTGTCAATGTTTTTACGGAATAATTCATCAGTGATAAAAACACAACGTGAATTTCGTCGACGATTTCCCCGCCGTCCGGCCCCGGTTGGTCGCACAATGCGACCATTTGCCACACGCCTCGAAGCAACTGGCGCAACATTGGATTGACCTAAGTCTGGCAGACCAAGAACAGGCCGTTCAGCTAAAAATGTCGAAGATGTGGAAGAGTGTCCAGAAACATCAACGATGCGACGTGGCACGCAATTGGGCATTTCCAGATGGACTATGTATCGTGTTTTGGTCAGAGACTTGAAGATGTTTCCGTATAAAACTCAGATGACTCATCGGCTGATGCATACTGACCACCGAGCTCGTCTAGACTACAGCCAGCGCGTCATAAACCTCAACCTTGAAGAGGATGATTTTTTTTCAAAATTGGTTATGAGTGACGAAGCGCATTTCCATCTCTCGGGGCATGTCAATAAGCAGAATACTCACCTCTGGGGCACTGAAAATCCGCGCATTATTCAAGAAACCCCTAAAAGTTACTTTATGGTGTGGCGTCTGTGCTGAAATTGTGATCGGACCTTATTTTTTCGAAGATGATGCAGGCAGTCACTGGTGAGCACTACAGAACCATGTTACGTGAGTTCTTGATACCCAGTTTGGATGAATTTGGGCTGGAGCATATCTGATTCCAACAAGACGGCCCCACGGCACACACAGCGTGCTACACTATGGACGTAGTGAGGGATGCTTTTCAGTAGTATATGTACACTACCAGTAGCAGTTGTACAAGGTGCGAGAGGGACAGCATGTTTTTGTCCCACATTGAGCCCGTTTGCGTGCATTTCTAATGGCTGATAGGTGGACCTTTAAAAAAGCTTTGGAAACATAAAACGAGTAAAAAATTCTGTGCGACTATGAGTTGTCGAAAGTCTCACATGTGTAAATTAAACGGAGACGCTGGAATTCTTTCCATGAAATGAGAGGATCGAGCTTTTTTGTACCACTTTGGTATGTAAACGTGTGTGGGAATGGGAGATCATGCAAGTTATGATGATCTTTAGTTGAAACGAGCGAGTAGAAAATGAGAACGTAACCAAAAATCAAAAACTAAAATAAAAAAGAGTCGACTGGCCAGCAGATCTGCTAAAGGTACATATGTAAACAAAGGGGCTCGTACCGGTGAAAACAGGTTGCCGGTTTGGTGAACTTGAACTCCGAAAAATGAAAAAAAACACGAAATGTAGTTTATATTAATTTTTTATTGAATAATTTTTAATTTTTTCCGCCCTCTGTGTCGTCTTTTCCGTTTGCGAAACTCATCTGTTGAATCGAAACCAGAATATTTAATTGTAGATGTGTCGTTCAACTTGCTTGATTTTTATTTAAATACCCGGTAAAAGTAATAAATTTCACAGCACAATCCTAAAACAATAATTGTTCCTGCTGCAAATTTTAATGTATTAAAGATATATTTTGATGAGTTTGACTGCAACAGTGCAAGATCACCCGATCTGAACTGTTCAGGCTTCTTTCTTTGGGGTTATTTAAAGAAAACATTAATCAAGATATAAGGAACATATCGCAGGATGTGTTACGCAAGTTATAGAAATATCATAAATAGGATTGAAATGTGCATCAACTCTGGAAGTCACCATTTAAGAGACATCATCTTCAAACCCTAATGCGAGGAAATTTCATGGTACAAATATACATATATAAAAAACTAATTCTAGTTTACTAATTTAGAAAAGAATTTGTAGCTGAACCAAATAAGGTCATTACTTTTGCGCCACCCGTTAGTATAAAATACAAAGTAATTCGATATTATTTTACAAGTATAGGGTGGTCGTCAATAGTTTAATAATTTATTTTTTTATTTTTATTTTTATTATTATCCTTTCACCAAAAAAATGTTTACGTTTCTATCTATTTTCAGTAACAAAATATCATTTTTCATTAGTAATAAATATAAAAAGTACCTTTGCGAAGCACTGAAGCGCTTAAGGTCCGTAAGAAGCTTCATTTTATTTTAGCACTACATCATGTAGTCTACATGTCCACAGAAGAAAACGCTTTACTATAGGTTATGTAAAGCGTTTTTTAACTGCTTCTAAAAATCTTCTCCAAAGCACTTTACCTCGGTTTATATAAAGCACTTTTGAAATTTTCTGAACAAGGCCTTTTTGGACTTTGGATTCTTTTTATAGTTTTTTCGTTAAAAGCAGAAAAATGTTTGGTAAATATTTATTCATTTTCTTATCTCTTATGCATATAAATAAATAATAATAAATATTAATAACTAAAAATTACACACTTTACACTGCGAAATTAAAAAGAACCACACGCACTTCGTTCAACAAATGCAGGAAGAAACCTTATATTTATGAGAATAGCAGCATATTACTGTTTCATATACATATACGGACCTAGCATGTGCCTACTTCATTCATTTTAGGTTTCCGCAAGGGAACCTGTACTCAAAAACCATCATCAGCATTACGCTGTGGAAATAGACTTGATCTTCATGCAAATAGTCGGTCGGTAGTTCAGAAATGAAATTATCATTTCGTCTTGACTTTTCCAAAGATTTGTGACTTGTTGTATGAAAGTGATAATAATTTTCATTAGTCGGGAAAAATCATAGAGGCAGAAAACAATTTATTCTGACTATCATAACTCTGTAAATAGTCATATAATTTATAAAATTGGCCTTGTACATCTGTATTTTATAATAGCATAGATGGCACAAGAACTAGATGTCGCATGCAGTATAGGTAGCAAAAAAGTATACAAAATCTATATGGCTGGGCGGTCCATTCCGGAATGGACCACAACATTTGAAATGATATATACGTCGAATGATTCATATTTTTTCGTATCTGAAGTATTCAAAGTCGATCAAATGTAAAGAGAGCTGCTATTATAAAAACACTTTCTTTCGGAAAGCTCTAAAACATTTTATGGTCCATTTCAGTTTGCACTATGCATTTCACAACTGTATACTCTGCTCTAGTATGCCATGCGACATCTAGTTCTTGTGCCATCTATGGTAATAGGTACCTAAGTGTATGAATTTACTGGGTATAATCATGCAGAAGATATTAGCGATTATTGTCGCCCCGTTGCTGAATGTTGCAGATACACTGTCTACAAAGTAATGCATGATAAAGTTATAATGTCATTAATTGCAATCATAGTAGTACGCTATCCTCTCAGATAACAAAGCTGCCCAAACGGCCTTTAAGTCTTCCTCAAATAACCTCTTGCAATGCATGAAGAAGGAACGGACTTTAGTAGTGGTTCTTGGTGGACAAAATTCTTCATCGACACACCTAAGAGAAAATTCATCGACCTTCTTCAGGAGCTCGAGCGGACAAAATGCAGAGCTATGGTTGGCGTAATTACTGTTACAGCGGGTTTCATGCTTATATCTCTGGAAATGAGTGTCGCTAATAATTGAACGTACTTAGAAGGAGTGCCTTCTGGCCTATGTCAGGTAGAAGATGGGCAATTTTGAATGAATTAAAACCTAGGACTTACTGCACAATATTAAGAGGACAGGAACATTCAAGTGAGTCTATAACAACCAGCAACCAAAACAGTATAGAATATAAATATTATGGCTAGTCTTAACCCATATACCCTATAGTCTATAAGAATTGGTGGCACAGATTTCAGATTTTTCGACTTTTTCGAAAGGGAGCTTTGCTCTGCTCAAATCTATTATAAAATTCTTTTAAAAGAACCTAAAGAGAAAGTCAGAGTAGTTGTTTCAATTTTAAAATAAGTGTGCTTTGCTGAGCTGATTTAGAGCAGTGCTGTAGGTTAGAAAGCAGATTATATTGGGATTAAATGTTTAATTTACGAAAGAATTGCTAAGCTTCCTATTTTTTTTTTGCATTGCTTTTTACTTCGAAGTCAGAGAACACTAATGGGATTATTGTACGACTTGATTTTAGGCCAATAGCAAGTTGAGAATAGAAGGAGTAAAAATGTGTTATTTCTACTAATTAATAATTTTCAGAGGATTCAGGCCGAAATGTGACATGTACACTGGTTGGTTTGTAATGACAACGGTTATTGAATATCAACGGCTATTACTCTCAATTATTGCTTAGTTAAATGTCGATGGGACTCCAATTGCTAAGTCACCATACCGTGTGTAAAGATACACCAATTGTCAGATGTAGTTATATGAATTTTTGTGTGTAAGTATTTCTATTTCCACTGTAACATTTATTGGACAATGGATCTGCAATTGCAAAATATGTGATTCCACATTTAATTTATTTTTATAGAAAAGCAGCATAGTTCGCTTTCAATTTTACTATAGTCAAAAAAAAAACATGGTCTACACAAAGAACAGTACCGAGTGAAGGACCCATCAATATAACTTAAACACGTCTTACTGGTTCAGAATTAGACAAACATGTAAAATCAGTTATCATTCGTTTGTACATAATTTAATTTAATCGTTTAAATATTTTTCAAATTGATTTATGAGAAATATCCTGGCAAACTACAAATGAAAATTGATCTAAATTTGGTTTCTTATTAAAAAAAAAAAAAACGAAAAGATCTGTTACATGTCTTATAGAATGATGAATTTCGAATTTCTTGTATGACATATAACGCATAGGTAGTACTCCATCAAATTCTATTCTGCACAGCAGTCTTCAGTTCATTTTAGTATTTTTCAATTGTCTTCTTTAAGTGAAGAAAAGCCTTCATGCTTGTCGTGGAAAGGTCAGTTCACGTATATGTATGAACGAAGGAAAGGAAAACCCTTGCAAAATAAATAGAGGTAAAAATATATTACTGACCTTGGTGACTCACTCTGCAACTCGGAAAGATTAAAAAGGTTACGGTTTGTTTGCTGTGCTGAGAACATAGTTTGTCCTCGATTATAACGAAGCACTTGCAACTACTCACTGCTTCATATGCGCTCTTTTGTAAAGCGCCTTAAATATTTCCTACTGGGTATTTAGAGGTACCTAAATATCCCAACATATACAAAACTAGCCGTAATATACCTAGCTACTTCCTACCTGTCGACCATAATTTATTGCATAAATTTGATGGATTTACTGAAATTTTCATTAGATGGGAAGTTTGAACTCATTGAATATAAAGTGCAGGAGATCCTGAGTTTCAAATTTTTAATATTTTCAACCAAGCTTTTTACAAGTGTTTGATCAATTCATTTCTTGTTTTTAAAATCCTTGATTTACAAAATGTCTGCAGAAAATCAAAAGATAGTTCGAAAAAGGCGTACAATTTCATGTGAAACTAAAGTAAAAATTTTGGACCGACTAAAGGAAGGAGAAAAATTATCAGTTGTTGCAAAGACAGAGAACGTGAATGAGGCTACTATTCGTACAATAAAAAATAATGAAGAAAAAATTAGAGAGTACCTATGCATCAAAAGCACCATTAGGTGTTAAACGAAGTTTTTATTCAAAAAATGTAAATATTATGAATACTGAGAATATGGATTGATAATTGTGTAAATAAGAGAGTTCCTTTGTGCGGGAACATTATTAAACAAAAAGCGCTTAAGATTCGTAAACATTTACAAAAAGGTCAGCAAACTACCATAGAACAACATTCGCAATCATTTTGTACAAATAAAGGTTGGATGGAAAGGTTTAAAGCAAGGTATTCTCTACATAATAGCTGTGATCTTTTGTGTCCGCAGAACAGAGCAGAACAGAACATACACAAAAGAACGACTCATACATTTTCATAGAAAAATTTAAATGAAGCAAACAGTACAAATAAAGGGCTTTCCAATAAGAGGTGTTATTTTAATTAGCCCGCTATTTCGGTAGATGTCACTTTTGGAGCTGTCATTATTTGACATTTGACAAGTAGAAACTACGCCATTAATAAAAATGGAACGATACACGATTCAACAACGCATTGAAATTATTAAAATTCACTATAAAAATGGTGAAAATGTGGCAGAGACGGTTCGTAAAACTCGAACATTTTTGGGTCGTCGTGAAGCACCTTGTCGGACCGCAATACAGAAATTGGTAGAAAAATTCGAGCTGTCGGGACAATTTAGTGATGATGAAGAATAAAACCCGTGCACGTCGCTCAAGAACAGCCGAGAATATTGCTGCTGTAGCCGAAAGTGTTGAAGAAAACCCAGGTTTGTCCATTCCTCGTCGTTCTTTGGAATTAGGCATTCCACAAACGTCATTACACCGTATTTTGCATAAAGATTTGGGTCTTAAGGCTTATAAAGTTCAGTTAACACAAGAACTCAAGCCGGCCGATCATCAACAACGTCGAGTCTTTGCTGATTGGGTCCTTGAAATGCATGAAAATGATCCGGAATTCCATCGAAAACTCATCTTGAGTGATGAGGCCCTTTTCCACCTCGATGGCTTCGTCAACAAGCAAAATTGTCGCATCTGGGGCTCGAAAAACCCAAGAGTTATTGTTGAAAAGCCTCTCTATCCTCAACGTGTGACTGTTTGGTGCGGTTTATGGTCCCGCGGGGTCATTGGACCTTACTTTTTCGAAAATGAGGCTGGAGCAACAGTTATGGTGAATGGATTGCGGTATCGACAGATGATTAATGATTTTTTTATGGCCGGAATTGGATGGTATTGATCTGGACAACGTTTTCTTTCAACAAGACGGCGCTACGTGCCATACAAGCAACGAAACCATTGATCTTTTATGGGAAAAGTTTCCGGACCGTGTTATCTCTCGAAGAGGTGATCACAATTGGCCACCGAGATCTTGTGACTTCACACCTTGCGACTTCTTCCTTTGGGGCCACGTGAAAGAGAAGGTCTACGCCAACAGCCTAGCGTCGATTCAAGATCTCACAGATGGAATTCGTGAGGCTATCGGGGACATAGGGCAGCCACTTTGCGATTTGGTTATGGAAAATTTCATGAAAAGGATATGGTCCTGTAGGCGTGGTCGTGGTGGTCATTTGGCTGATGTTATTTTCCATTATTAAGGGCATACCTTCCTCTTTATAATGAAATAAAGATCCTATCATTTATCTCAAAAAATGGCATTTTTATTTGAATATCAAAATAACACCTCTTATTGGAAAACCCTTTAGTTCGCTTCAATCGATAGAACAATTTGTTCTCTCCAGTATATGGGAGTTCTAGAACAAGGTACACAAAAGAACACAGCTAATATCAGGCTCCGAGCAGAAAGTGCTTCTGCAGATTTAGAGGCTGCTCGTAAATTTACAACTAAATTGCAGAAAATTGTTAAAGATGAATGTTATGCAGTGGACCAAATTTTTAATGCCGATGAGACTGGTTTAAACTGGAAAAAATTACCATCTCGTGCATATATATTTCAAAAATCCAGAACTCTATGCCTGGATTCAAAATGGCTGAAGAAAGGATCACAATCGGTAATCCATCAGGAGATTGTTGTATGAAACCATTATTTATAAACAAATCCATGAATCCACGCTCGGTAAAAAACTTTCTTCGCGAGCCAATAATAGAGCTTCGATGGCTTCATCTATGTTTCCAGATTGGTTCGCTACTATTTGGTGTCTGCTATAGAAAGATATTTAAAAAAGATAAAAATGAGTTTCAAAGTATTACTAGTAGTAGATAACTCGCTGGACATCCGAAGGAGTTAGAACATCCAAATGTAAAGATAATATTTTTACCACCGAATACTACATCAATAATCCAGCCACTGGATCAAGGTGTAATATCAACATTTAAGGCATATTACATA
Organism: Dioctria linearis; assembly: GCA_963930735.1. Classification (NCBI taxonomy): domain Eukaryota; kingdom Metazoa; phylum Arthropoda; class Insecta; order Diptera; family Asilidae; genus Dioctria; species Dioctria linearis. The sequence continues at coordinate 338,105,414 of OZ005740.1, read as the reverse complement.
CGAATATAAGACACTTACCCAAGTTTGGATAGAATTTTTAATCTTGGAATAAATTTGTTTTTTAAATTTGCATAAGTAAACTTTTTTTAAAAGGTGGCCTTGTTAATTACATAATCTAGAAGACTTAAATAGTGTCTTCAGGCATCAAATCTCGCTATTTGATGACAGAGCAAGGAGTTACTATTGTCCGCATGGAAAACTCTTCTTAACTGATCAACTTCTAGTACCTTTACCTTATATCTCTTAAATACTTGGATAATATTCGATTCGAAAGGCCTGTTGAAATTTTCTTCGGTTCAGCTGTAATATTTACGGAAACCTTTATTTTGCATCAATTTTCCATGAATCATATATGCAATGCGAAGAATTTAAATTTCCAAATCATGATTTGTCCCAGACCATTACCCTACAGTCGCTCAATCGAGATTGTTGTAATCGCGTTAAGCAAATGAAGTAGACAAAAGCTGCGAAATTGACTGGTAGAAAATTATATCTTATGTGTTGGTTAAAACTATCGGGCGTGCTATAGAATTCCATCCAAGGCAGAATTGGAATCACATTCCATGCTTCAACCATTGACAAACCCAATTACAATTTATACTGATGGCTCTAAATCAGATGAAGGCACCGGAACAGGAGTTTTCTACGAGGAGCCTGAGATTGTATTTGCCAGGCACCTTAAAAGCCATGCCACGGTTTTTCAGGGAGAAGTCAAGGGCATTCCTGAAGCGGGAAGGCACCTCCTTAGCTCAGACACTGAGAACAAAGAGATGCAATCTAAGCCCTTTATAACCCTTTATCAACACCAAACTATTATTCGAGTGCAAAACCACCCTGAGCTCCCTCTCTCGGAATAACAGGGTGACAGTGCAGTGGGTGCCAGGGCACAGCAACATTAGTGGGAATGAAAGGGCGGACGAGCTTGCTCGTCTTGGTGCAGCCTCGGAAGAACCTGCCTCTACAGTCAGTATTGCACCAAAATACCTACACTCAATCGTTTCATGCTGGGCAAACTGCCAACACAGTCGCCTTTGGTTAGAAAATCCCTCGAGTAGAAAAACAAAGGAACTGTGTGGTAAACCAAACCCAAATCAAACAAATAAGCTCCTAGGACTTAATAAGCCAACCCTGAGAACTCTGGTATCCATTCTCACTGGGCACACCTCTCTCAGGGGTCATCTTCACAGGATAAGACTTGTTGTTGATCGTCCATGCAGGGATTGCGGAGTGGAGTCCGAAACAGCGACCCACTTTCTTTGTAACTGTCCGGCACTCTCAGGAATACATTACAGATTCTTTGGCTCACACCTCCTGGACGAGTTACACGATCTCGGCAAGGAGGGTTGGGGGCCAATACTGAAATTTATAGGAGCTTCCGGCTGGGACCTATGGGCATTCTGGAGGGTTGGCAATAGTCCTTGAATTGGCTTACATTTAGGGGATACCTCAGGATCCAAAACCTCTATTTCAATCAATCAATCAATCAAATCGGGCGTGCTAACCTGGTTTAATAATAGGACAGAGTCAGTGCGAGCTGTTTGGAGGAGATTCAATTGCGATTGGCTTGGAGTATTGTATTATGTCGGAATTGAACTCAATAGTTTTAAATTAAGAGTTTGATACCTTAAGCTACAGAAGATGATTAATAATACTGAGGTGTAAAGTTTGTAGCAAAAAAATGAAAATGAATTGCCAGACTGTCCTCAATGAGTAAAACTTCAAATTCATTGAGCTTTGAACGGAAATTATTTTCTCTCATTACTCTCAAATACCAGCTTGGTGTAAAAGTTTTCGGGGAATTTTAATCTATGAAAATCAAAATAAATTATTGAAAATTTTCTATAACAATAGCATCCTTCGGTTGATTATTTTACTTGCAATATTAAAACAGAAAACATCCTAATTAAAACTCAAAACTTTCGCAAAACAACAAATAAGCAAAATCTACTAGAAGAGATCAAGTAGTTTTTTTAAAGTAAATTTTTGACTTATAGCTCTAGTATACTGTCAAAAAGTTGCAACTTCAAAGAAAACTCAACTTGGAAGTGGAACACGAATAAGCTTTTCAACAAAACAAAATGTTGTCAACAGTCCGGCTTTAATGGAACCAGCAACAATTGTTTTTCATTTTCTGAAGTTGACTGAACATCTGGGCAAAAACGAAGAAATTGGTCTTTTGAGAAACGATTGCCGTGGGTAAAGTCCCAGTTTGGTTGAGTGCAGCTGCTAGAGGCATGCAATGCAATAAGTTTCCAGGCGAAAAGTGGTACCTTCAAAGATATCTAAGAGCTTAGAGTACATACAGTCAGGTACGCTTCGCAAGTACACGAAAATTCTCAGAATTAAATTCCTCCCACATTAAAACTCCATAATTTCTGAAAAGCCTGAAAATTTTCTTGGTCGGAAATTGTGGGTAGCCGACATGTCGTTGTAAATATATAGCGCACCACCACTTAGCCTCAGCACACCCCCCCCCCCCCTTCTTTAAACCATGTTTCCATTAAATATCGTACAATGATAGGTTTGGATTTTTCTTCAGAAGTCTACTGAATTTCAAAAATCATATGTTACACGCGCGCCACCCGTACAGAGTAGTGGAGACTCGGATAGGGTAGAGAATAGGGAAAGTTTGCCATCCTTGCCATCTTCAATTCCACCTTTGCCAAGAAGGAGGAGTTCGCTTAGCAGTTATGTGAATATTTCATGTATGTATTAAGTATACATAGATGACGGAGTAGCATTTGTTTAACCCTCTAACCCAGACGATAAGTGAATGAGAAAAATCCATAAAGCGCTGAGGAGACTATTTTTCCTTCATGGACAGAGAGAGAGGGTCTCGTTGCATGTAAAACTTTATTTTCCTAACTAGATGTTTTCTGGTTATTTTAATCTGTTCTCAGGAGGAGATACTTTTGCAGTCGATTTACTGCTGCAACAACGTTCTATTGCCTTTGGGAGATGTTGTTGTTGTTTATATATGCGCTCAGGGATCCTGTTACGAGATAAAATTCAGGACATTTTTATTTATTGCCTATATACTCTAACTTAATTTTCCACAACAGACAAAGATGTTTAATTTAACTGTGACCTAATGTAATCAACTGGCAGTTTTCCGCCCTCTTAATAACACCAGATACGATGACTGTGGTGGGCGCTACCATTGGAATGAATCAGCCCTCGGGGAGTTTGGGAAGTTGATTGTGATCCACAAAATCCATCTATGTGTGTCCAGGCCCTCTTAAACCTCTGCAATGTTTGCTCATTTATGGAACAAAATTGGTGACCTACGTGTTTACTATGTAAACCTGATAAGCAATGAGTGAAGTGTTTGAGAGAAACTTTAAATAACCTCTGAAGTCCTACATATGTCCCTGGAGCAACTAAATAAACTTTGTTTTCGGAAAATGTCGTTGTAAGGTATATATATATATATACACGTACACATACTTATGTATTTACACTTCAGTATGGTAAAAAGTCCCCATACAAAATATGTACATGAACAAGTGTTTCCTTCGAGCTTGTGACTATACTAGAATACAAGTGAGCATAATCCCCCAGAAATATCTATGTGTATGAACAAGAAAGATTTTGTATCAATTGCCTTCTGTATGGCATCATCTCGAGCAAAAGCACAGGATTATCCTAAATTTTGTTAAAAGAAAAAAGCATAAACGAGTACGAGACTTGACACAAGATGAAGGTATCCAAGGTTTACGAGTTATGCTAACAAATGTGAAAAGATTCGTCATGAGGTAAAAATAGAAGCTGGTGAATGACGGTAAAAAAATATAGAATGGATATATGGATATGTATGAATGTGTGTAGGTTCGCATTATTTCGTCCGTCACTTTAGATGATATCCATGCAATTGCTGTAATTCATATTGCCTTCAAAGGATGAATAGGTTGTCGACATTTTTCACAGCTATTTATTTCGTCCTTCTCAATGGCAATCGTTTGGATGAGTACGTCATTGCAAAAAATTCTTCTGGATTGTTGTGTCCATAAAGTTATTTGCTAAACAATGCTCCCAACCACACATCTGCTTTGAAAGGATGTCAACGAAAGGACTTTAATTAAAGTATTTTTTGAAGTCGTAATTTTGAAGCTATGTTGATGAGTTATAAAGAAAAAAAACAAAAAAACAAGGGTATCTAAATGGTCTTTTGTAAATTTATGAACCGAAAAACATTATTCGATTTGACCACATTGGGATTATATTTAAGATTTGTGCTATATTCGGAAGGTATGAGGTTATTAAAGACAAAATTGGGCAAACGGCCAAATTGCAATGGAATTATCAAGTCAAATGCTTGTTACTTAGGAGAGATTAGGGTAGAGGTGCTTTTTCAAGGTTGTGATAAATCTTAAACCCTACCCTAAGGGACTCTCAAAAATTGGTCAGTACTAGATCTACTATCTACTCTCGTAAATCCCAGTCATATACTCTAATAAAACCGAACACGCTTTGCCCCCCCCCCCTCCTTCTTGCTGAATGTAGTTTATGAGGTCTGAGCTAACAGACCTGTGACGGTTAGCAAATGGTGATTGATATTAAAAAGAAACTGACTCACCACTTCGAACTCTTTTTTACATCAGTCTCATCGGGTGCAGTGGCGGGTCCAGGGAAGGGTAGTGGGTATCATCACCCCCTAAATTTGAAGAAAAAAATATTTAATTAATTGAGTTATTTGAAAAAGTATATTTATTATTTTATATATTTTTTTATTTATATAATTCAACTTCTAAAAAACTTTTACTTCCAATACTTAAAAAAATCAATATTTATTTCAGTGAACATTATTGTATGTATAGATTTTACTCAGAATTTAAGTTTGGGACCCCAACTTTGGGTGATCCAAAACCATCGAGAAACACTTCCCAAGCCACGAATGCCCTAACTTAGTCCTAACTCCTGACATTATAAAATATTTGCAGCATTCTTAAGTAAAACCACTGACATGTATAATATGGATTAACTACGTCCATAGAAATACACTGCAGAAAGTGGCCAACTTCTATATAGTGATCTCTTTCGGTCAGCACCAAATACCTACTGACAGAGAACTGTAAACAACAAATAAATAAGTGGATTCGTCGAAATAAATGTTTTTAAATTAATTATTTGGGTTAATTAGTGATAAAAAGTGTTTTACCAAATGCAATATATTCATAGATACTCAACAGAAATTCGAAAGGTTTTATTAAAATCACTTTTCAACTTTCCGCCAATGGTTTTTTCAATGTTGGCACCAACGTTAGAACTATTTTTGACACACAAAAATGTACCCGCATGAATTAGCATATCGAGCAGCCCAATGGCAGTGTGAAAACTGAGAAAAGTTTGGTTTGAATGGCTCCTGCAGTTTGTAGCCTAAACTACTATTCTATTAAAAAAATGCCCCTTTTTTATAAAAAAGTATACTAAAAAATGACGCATCATCCACACCGCTTAATGCGGAAACCGTCCTAGCACCTCACCACAGTACTGCTGTAGCTACCCTAAACGAAGCGACTTACCTCAACTCTTCGAGCAGGAAACTAAAGGCCGAAATACAATGATGCCAAAAAGGCAGTGTCGTCTTAAATGTCGCCGAATTAACCCAATGACACCGACCGACATTCTTATTTTCGTATATTAAGATATGTAGGTGGTAAAATTATTTATTGAAATTTATTAACAATATGGGAAAGATATAAAAAAAAAGTTGTAAAAGTGTAATAAAGTATGAGTAACGCTGAGTTTAGTTATGTGGATTACAAAATATCATCTACCACTTATTTTCAACCTTTCTCCAACTTCTTTCCATTTTTTTTTTGTTTTAACTATGTATTTCGATATTGAGGATTTCTTTTGGCATAAAAATACTTCATTTCCTGCAATAAATTAATTAATTGCTCCTCGAAAGAAATTTTTTGCTCAATACTCTCAGCTGTCAAAATCAAATTACGACGTAAACGACGACAAAAGTTGAATTATTCCCAACTCTGGTTACGGCGAAAAATTCGGTCGGCACCATTGTTTTTCTTGTTTGGAACCTGACACATAGACGTAGTAAGATACAGGTAAAATGAAAATTGCCCAATTAACTTGGATTTTTATATTTTTCAGATTACTAACTGATCATAAATATTTATTTTTCCATCAGTGTCCGCCCAAACAAAATTCCCAATGAATTTGTTCAATGAGAACATGTTTGTTATGTCTATATATTTGTAACTACGCAAATATCTAATTGATTTCGCCTTGAATCATACATATACTTAAATATTATTTAAAATCTCCCGCCATTAATTAGTAAGGCGACTCTATAAGCCCAGAAATGTTTTCGACTTCACACAACTTAAAAGTGGTTACGCTCTATCAACGGTTCATGTCAACTCCATTTAGTTTCCTGCTCGAAGCCCCCCCTCCCTCTAATGACAATGCTAGATCCGCCACTGATCGTGTGTAGCTATCCTCTGAGAGAAGAAATGTCTAAAACGGACGGAAACCAGTGGTTTTTCAAGGATTGACTTATTTAGTTTGAAACTTTTCCTTTTTGAGCTTAGAACTGATTTCCACCTCAGTTGTCTTGTTTCTCCTCCCGTAGAGTCATCCAGCCAATTCGAATGATCTGACAGTCAGTTGGTCATTCCAAAATATCTAAAGCATCTAGTGTAGTCTCAAGGGGGTAATCACCGTTTTTGTTTAAGTTTCAGAGCCGCAACAGACCTCTGACATTCGCTCTGCAATTCATAATAGATAAATTGTTATTAAGGCATTTTTAGATTTCCCCCAAGGCTTTTGACAGCGTTTACCACAGTAAACTACTGCATAATTCCATTTTAATTTCCGCTACACAGGGGGGTCTTTTAAACAAAAATTTCATCGAAAATGGTCTAGAGCGAGTCCTTTTAAATCAAGTTAATATGCCCCAACCTCGTATAAATCACTAAGGGTGTCCCACAGTGAACGATACTTGGACACCTACTCTTCGTTGTAACGAAATCTGAATATCTACTTTTATGCTGACGACATTGAAATCTATCACAGATTACAGATGGTGTTGCTCCTGAGTGAAGTAGGTCTATATGCTTATGTTAAATCCTAGCATAAGCTAATCTATCATTTTCCCCAATAGGTGATTTGATTTGACTACTCGACCAATGTTAACGTACTCTGTAGGAAAGGTTGAAACCTTGGTACAGATCTTATAAGTAATATTAAGTGTTCTGAGTTGTGACCATTTCAAGTTAAACTTTATCCCAAACCTATGCTACGCTTTGTCGTTTCTGGTTATCTGTCAGTATTCTATCACCAAGGTTACGATGTGATCTTATGGACGTCTTGTTTTTCCTAACTCAAAATCATGCTGCATTAGGAAAATAAATTCAGCCTTTAATGACTGCATTCGAGTTATCTTCGGATTGCGCAGGTATGATCATGTTTGCCTAGTCCCATCTAAACTTTGTCCTGCTTGGTTGTTCATTGGAAATCCATTTAAAACGAAAATACCTCTCAACTAAGGAGCTTGTTTTTCGCACTCAACTCTCCCAGGGAGTTCAAGTTCCGCCTCCAAAGATTTCCCTCATCTATTATGGACGGTTTCTACACTGTTCAGGGAATACGACTTTGAAATTTCTTACCATGTGACATACAGAGGGAGGTGACATTTGGGACATTTAAGAGACCATTATATAATTTCATACAATAAGTTTTATTTTCATTTTTCTCTTTAATTTTTTTTTTCGTTTCCTTTACTTCCCATAACAACCAGACATTTCGAATTAATTAAGTTACGATAAAAAATATGAAAATGTCAATTCGAATCGATTTTTGAAATATCTTAATTCGAACAAGCAGAGACAATTTTTAAATATTAAAGGGAGTAAATTTCATTGAGGCGGACATATAAATGAATTTGAAATACCTTTTAGGCGATACAAAATATCAAATTCTTATGAAAAAGGTCAAAATTGAGTTCAGGGGTCATGGAATTTATATAAAGAAGAGATACCCATTTTATCATTCTTGAAAAGTTTTGCGTAAACTTTTGCAACACTTCTCAATGAAATTACACCAAATGTACGTAAATCTAATTTTCAATTTATGAATAGAGTTCAGAGCAACAGGCCCATACAGCTCTTGTTAAGTGTTATATAAGTGTGGATAAAAAACAAATTTCGTAAAAGTAACGATAAGCATTGGGAAGGTTCAGGACAAAGTGCTTGTTGACCCTGCACTTAAATAGCTCGAGGTTGTAACCCTTAAAGAGTAGTTTGGAAAGTAATTTCATAATCGATTAAATGTAGAATTCCTCAGGCTATGTACACTTCAATGCATGCATGAACACCTATAAAGTGTGGTAGGCATATAACTGATAAGCTGTAGTGACAGGTGGGTAGGTATATTGTATGATATGAATTACAGCGTACATGTAAGTACTCAGTGCCTCCAGGAGAATATATGTACCAACATAGAACTTTAACTTTTTGGTTAAGTTGGTGTGAAAGTATAGTTTTCAATTAAGTTGTAAAATTTCTGTCTTCTGTGACATCGATGGAATTTGTACTATTCAAAAGGATGGCTGTCAGAAAGGTTTATATTTTACGCTAATACCAGTTGATAATTGAATTTTATACTCCAACAAAAATTAAATTTTTTTCTGTGGTATAGAGATATCTGTGTGCTAGTTGCTTAAACCTCTACTTATTTTGTCTCATAGATTCATATTATTGCTCTCTCAGCTATTTTATATTTCACAACCTTATTAATTCGCTTATATTTCGCCATATTTAGATTTGAATATAGTTGTGAAAGTGCTCTCCTGAATAGGTTACAACGAACATCTGGTCGGCTTTTGACAGAAAGGCAACTGTTATTTCGACACTACTAGACTTCTCCAAGACATTTGATATAGAAATCTGTTGAGAAATTATCCTGCAATGTCAATTTTTCATATAGAGCACCTTATTTGATAGAACGCTCGCAAAGAGTCACTTTTGGGGCAACAGAATTTCTTCTCTTCCATAGTCCAATAGAATTCCATTTTACGCGCATTAATTTTAAGTCAACGATTTCACCGAGCATATTCTTGACGTCAACATTCACTTCCCCTTGCATATACATATATATGCCAATTACATGCAAATATTATCTAACTAGTCCTATTGGTTTTATGGAGGAATGTATACTGCTCGTTTGAACAGTAGATTGCAGAACATTTTTAGCTGGTCCTTTGAAAAACAAGCTCAAAATTAACACGGGTCGGAATGCATCGCTTTTTATCATAAAACTATAATGCTTTCTACCATTTCAGTGGATGGTTTTTCCTTATCACATGAAGATCGAGCTCGTAATGTTGGTGTGACTTAACCTGATTTCGTCAACTCAAGTGCAGCAAACATTTATTGCACTCTCCACCAAATTTGGCCGTCTGCTAGTGTACTTTTGACAGTGCTTCATTGTCATCTTATTAATGGTCTCATTCTACAACATTTCACCCATACTTTCTCTTGTCTATCCCACGATCGACTCGCTCGACTCGTAAAATCCTATCTTACTATAGTTCGTATTAGCCTGTAGTGATCTGTACGCTTAGCATTTTAGAACCGTTTAACTTATCAAAAAGCAAATGAAAGGTACCTAAACAATAACTGTAAATAAAAATAAGTGGAAATGTAACTTATAAAACGTTCCCAGATCAGTAGATAGATCTCGGCATCATCTTTAATTAGAGGGATCTCACATATGTAAAATGTTCCATCCTCTTCTACTCGATACATCCCCGATAAGCCGAAATTTTCTACGCCCCTTAACTCCTGGAAGACGATAAACAGGAAATTGAGGTTTGACTCCTTAGGAGTATGATGCCAAATAAAGCTGGCCACTATAAGTAAAACACAAAAATTGACGAAATTCCGAATTTCAATCGGAAACTGCTCAAAGTACCAAAATTTTCTAAAATTGACAAAATTGGGGATGCCACACAAAAGTTACCTTGAATGGTAACTATTGGGGGACAGTTTATGTTTATTATTGAAATTCATATAAAAATATACAACAAGAAATATAATATCTTATACTACAGCGATCAACCACTCATAGTGTAAACTGGCTTGAACCAGTCAGTCCCACTAGTTTCCATCGCTTGCCGGTGGTAGCCAGTACTATAAAAGGTAGCCCAGCCAACAGGCCGTATAAATCATTTGATCTTCACGGGTGGACCAAATCACATCTCGCAGTAGCGATAGCTTGCCGAATCAGCTTTCATTTAGAGTGAACATCCTCCCAATCATCCGCCAGTATATTTAGGTGAGGCCATCTACCTAACAAGATTGTTCTAATGAATATGAGATCATCCGTATTCTGTTTTCCGAGACGTGCGTGCAATCACGTATTTTCTAGTGAATATGAGAGCAACCATATCCTGTTCACTGAGGCTTGCGCGCATATACGTCTGCTTTTGGGGATACCAGTGCATCCGTATTCCAATACTCCGAAATTGGTATTGTATTCTAATTATGAAATGAATTATTTTAGTTAAGCATTACTTAGTAGAGTAGAGATAAACAAGAATGTAATTGGGTCGTAATTACTTTTAATAAATAACCAATTGGAGTTAACATACATTCACGTCTTCTAATTTATATTTATCATTGGTCCACCCATGTACCCTGGCTTTACTATAGAGCTGACCCGCACGCAGTTCAACCACGTTATATAAAACATACTTACTACGTATTTATTAAATACTGTTGCGAGCGTGGCCTTTGGTTCGTTATTTAAAACACAATATTAAATATTTAATATACGAGTTCTTTATTTCACTCTAATCATATAAAATTCATAATTCTTCAATTAATCAACTCAACTTTAATTATAGCTATTACTGTACTTTCAATAGTCGCAATCCAATTACAACACTTTCGCCCGTTTATTACTTTCGCTTGTTAACACTAGCGACAAGACAAGACAAGACTCTTTTTCTGGCGGTGACAACTGTTATATTTATAGCCTAGAAACTCTCCAAATTATTCTGGAGTGTTCTATTCCAGAAGCTTCTTGACTATTCTATTCATTCTATTCCTGAACCTTCCCGAAGATTCCATCATCGATTCTCCGAACCTGAAGTCGTTTACTCTCCATTGCCAGTCTCTTTCTATTGCACGTAACAATACTAAAGGGTGTCAAACAACATCCGTTTTACCGTGGTTTTAAAAACCACGTTTTAGTCGAGATAAGAACTTAAAACGTGGTCAAGAAAAAGCACCACACACCATCCAACTTCACCGCGTCTTGCCGTCATCTTGTAGTGTCCATTTACAGCAACAACATTGTGATTATTTCATGAAAACCGGTTTTCACAAAAGCGCGGGAACATTTTATGAGAGTAAAACGTGAAAACTCCGCCACTTCTCATTTATTTACGAAAACGAAATATTTTCCATTCTGTTTCGTTGCATGTAATTTGCGCTTTCACATTTTTTATCTTTATTCATAAAAGTTTTAAGGAGAGTTTGATTTATTTTTTTTTCTTTCTTTCTTCCTTTTCTTGCCGTGTACATTTTAAATGTAAAACACTCAGAAATCTCATCTATTTCTTAGCTTATTATTATGTTAACTTTGATTATGAACGAGCAAAACAGTAAAACTACGGCAAAAACGGATGGTTTATGGCCTTGCCCACGTATTACCCACGTTTTGAGAAAGATATTTCTGGCATGACCAGAATTCTGGTTTAAATAGATATCAGAACCTCATAACGTGGTGTTCGCCATACACCATCCGTTTTGCCGTAGTTTTACAGTAAAACCACGGCCAAACTGATGGTGTATGGCCAGGTTAATAGTAATGAAACTGTTTGAATTATAAATTTCATTTCAATGTTTAATATTTATATTTATTTTTTTTTAATATGTGGAATGCTCATTTTAGGCCCAACACCTCTAGACATGAGCGATGCCTTAAACGATTCATTATGATACTCTGAACATGTTTTATTAAGAATATTTATTTCAATTAAGCAAGCGAAGCCTTGGGACGGTGGTCAAAGTTTGATCTAGTACATTTTAGAGAATCTAATACAGAACCAAATTCCTTAGGTAATGAGAAGAAGTTTGAGTACCCATATTCCTATACTCCGAGGCTTAAATAACTATTTATAACCATCCCCGTACTCACTTTTTAGTATTTCCCTCCTTTTCACTCGAACTGAATTACTTGATTTTTTCCTCCTTAGATCGGCTCTAACTCGGTAGCATTATGTGCGATCGGAAAACGGATTTCACTATTCGCCTCAGTCCATTACCTGCTACAATTCGTAGAAGAAAATTTTTTCTGCATCTCTTAAGGTGGTGGGAGGTCACTCCCCGCTGACAAGGGGGGGGGGGGTAGCGGTTCCAATACCACAGATTCCATATCAAATTAAATGTCTTGCCGAGAACTACCGTGTGGTGTACTTTTTTCGATTCAGAAAACTTTCTAAGGACGTTTTTGCCGCCGAAAAACCCATTTCCATGCACTTGGATCACATACACTCCAGTTACTACATTTTGCATATATTTTTGCAGTTCTTTTTTCGATGGCTATAAGTGCTTTGTTGAGAGCATTTCTCTCAAAGGATATTATTTTCCACGACTCACCAATTCCGTGTAGAAAAGTGCACTTTTCGCACATGAAAGTCGCTCAAGATGCATCCGATCGCCAAAGCTTTCCCCCCGCTTACCTGAAATAAACAATGTTAATAAAATATGTTCAAAGTATCATAATGCATCTTTTAAGACATCTCTCATGTCTGGAGGTGTCGGGAGTAAAATTGTATAAAAAATTGAGATTCCCCTTTATACGAACTCCATACATCTCTCCACTTCTGACTTATGAAAATTTTAAAATCGATATTATATTGACGTTTGCATTCGGAACTCACGTCATATGAATAATACGCTTCTTAACTCATGATAAAATGAAGGGTTTGCATAAGTATATAAAAATTCTAGAATGGCATTCGTGTTAACGAATATAAGAAATTCCATACCCTTTTAACATCAATGTCTGAACATTAGCACTTCCAACATGAATATTCTGCTCAGATCATTCCTAACCTTAAAACACACTCACTGAAATATTTAAATTTCTTACTAGAAAAATGAACAATATTAATAAAGTCATAAAACCCTGAAAATGTCACCCCCGTTTGCGTTTAAATTATTACGATTGCATGTAACCTCATCCAAGTTACCCAATACGCATGACCATAGTAAAAACGCACAGCATAATTTAATTCGAGATAAGCGATCCAAGTTACTTTTAGCCTATTTTTGAAATAAAGGTCAACGAAATGGACAAAAACTCATTAAACCCAGAACAATTTTATTATAAATGGCTGGATGTGTGTACGTGCGTGTATGTGTGGCTGTTTGTACGTGACTGACTATGCTGATTTTGAGCTTAAACCTATAGGCACAGGCCTCACCCTTCAACACTGATGGTGTATTAACGTGGAATAAAAAATGTCCTGTTTACAATATTTGGTAAACAAAAACGAATGTCCTGAGAAGGAAATGGTATAGTTTTTTCTCATAAAAGCCCAATATCCTTGAAATCCATCCACCAAACTCCAAGTCGAAATTCCCAGCCGGGACAAACATACCTAATATCAGCAGGCATCGTAACAAAACCAGAATCAATACTTGTCCTCCTTTGAGGTTTATATCATCCGGGTTCAGGGTGGGGATTGGTTGGTTGGAAGGGGCGGATGCATGAGGCAGGGATTTATTTTATCGAGTCCCTGGGACTAGGGCATTATAGTCAACATGCACAGAGGAGCACTGTTTAGCTTAGGATTCAGACTTTATTCAGGTTTCAGGATTTTATTTGTACTCTCGTTGAGTGTCTTTAAAAAGAAAGTAAATGGCCGGAACTACTGTGGTGCACCGCTACCTATATAGCCTCCGGAATAAATCAATTAAACAATTTCTATAGTGTGAAAAGCAAGCGTTATGGTAGCTGGTGCTGACACTTAAAGAAAGTGTAAAGGTGCTCAGGCAGAATTATATAAGTATGCTGTTGGGAGGATCGAATTGAAGGCTCTCATATTTTGCAGATTAAGGAGATAAAGCCTGCAGTTATGAAAAGATAAATATCAGTGAACGACGGCGGATAGCGGAATTACCTGGATTGGTTGGGTGGGTACCAACAATTCGATTCATGAAGGAAGCATACAACCACTTCAGTTTATGACGGTTTTAAAGCAGGAATGTTTTGTAACTTCATTATTGTGGTAAATTGTTAATGATAACCCATTTATATACGAATATTAAGTGTTATTAGCTGCTCTGTTATGCAGGATGGATTGAACTGATTAAACTGAACACTTATTTACTAGCGCATACATACTGTGAGCACAATGAAACCACATGAAATTTAATGGAGACAAATTGCTATCAGAAATTCCAATCTCTTAAAGATATTTAATTTTGAAAATGATAAGGACTTCAATTTTTTTTTGCAAAGTAAATAAGTCGAATCTTGCGTGGGTGGAGACTATTCAAATTTAATTAAACACCAAACGAAATTATTAAATAAGCACACCAAACTTCAGTAAAACAGAGGGAATTGGAGAGGACTTAAATGAATTTAATTTTCCACTTCGTGAGATTAATTTATTTTATCTTGATCGTGATGCTGTTGTTGTTCTTTGCGGGAAGAAGTTATCTGAAAATATTTATATAAAGCACAGACATTATGGAGGCGTTGATTTTCCAAGAAATTAAGGAAAGGTAGAGAAATATGGCAAACAGTCCATCGGCATTTTTCTTTTTTTCGACACTTAAGTAGTACAGATTATCTTTTATAATATTTGATGAAAACCTTTATACAGCTGTGCTGTATTTAAATTCCTTGAGTTGTTGCGTCTGCCTTCAAGAGTTTCAAATGTAATTAGCTTGGATCGAATAAGTATGGGGATAGTCGAATAGGGCAGGTTCAATGAAGGCCGCGAAGGTTGAATCTTACAAATTTGCGCTGGGCCAAATCAATGCGATTTATGTGAACGGCATAAAAGGACACCAAACTAGGCTACCATACTTCCAAATTGGTTTAGCAAAAGTATACAGTAGATGAGCTTTGTTATATAAGGATCGTGGAACACCTGTAGCTGTCGTTTAAAGAAAACCAGTTCCCATTAATTATATTTTCGATAGCGTCAATGTGGCCCCAAATGTAAAATTGGAGGTAAGCATGACTCCCAAGTCTTTGATTTTGTGAAGTCTCATTAATGAGCTACATACTGTCAATGGTGAAATCGAGATACAGAGTATGTCGTTTGCAAGAAAACTACATAGCGGTACATTTGCTTATGCTAAGGAGAAGTCAGTTTATAGGGGACCATCTCTGAAAGCCATATAAGTAATAATTTAAAAGAATACAGTTATTAACGGAAGAAACAACACGGAAATTTTTGCATTATCAGAATAACAATGAATTCTCCAGTTAGTACATCACTGATGTAAATAATGAAAAGTAGTGGCGCTAGATGGGTACACCCGAGGTGTTAATTAAACAATCTTGCAACACAACTACAATTTACAATGAGAAAAATTAGTTGATATTGATAATATTGTACGAAATAAGACTCGGATAATATTTGTGCTGAAAGACTACACCTGAAATATGGCTATTCCTCTCTGCCTGTAGCATATGGAATATTGTTAATGAAATGGAAAACATTGTTCATTTCACCAATCTATAATTTCGGAGGCAGAAATGTAGTATACAATTATTGTTTCGTTGAGTTTTTATAAAGAATACAATATCTAAACTTCTTGTTTCATTGATTAACAGAAAAGTAAATATCCTAATATTAACGAATACATTGTTTCGAAGCAAAATGGACTCCTTTTCGGAAAGCCTTTTATTATAAATCTTTCCCTCTTTTTGAATTAAGCAATTAATGAAGTATATGAATGTTCTCAAATTTACACGATTTATTTATACCTATTGACTTTGCTAAGACATTTGATATGGTCAGTCAACATATTGGTAACAAGTGATCCGGATCTAACTCAGGAGTTCCCCAAAAAAGTCATCTAGAGCCTTTATTATTCCTGTTATTTATTATTAAACTGCCAATTCATTAAATGCTGAATTTTTGGTGACGATCTTAAAATATTCATAGAACCTAAATTCCTTAGACAAAGGAGTTTAATTTCAAATTTATTTTTTAACTATTGTTATGCGCCATTGATTTATGGGAATTTTATAGCACAATAGAGTGTTTGCTTAATATTTTATATTTTATTGTGTTATCTATAGATAAAAATATTAGAACTAAACTAGAAAGTATGATCCGAATAAACTTGAATGTATAAATCGAAAGAATAACTTGAAATCAAAGACTTTTAATGAATGACTTACTTCTATCATGCAACAAATATACTTATAAGATCTTAATGCTAACAAATGATTCTAAAATCTGAGCTTACAATTCAATGGTCTGGTTTTTTTACACGAGTTCATTAGTCTAAAACCCTTTACAAGGTAATGTGTTTGTAATTACATTATTAAATGAAATAAATTAGCGCTTAAATCTTAATAAAGAGCTTAAAGCTTCAGTTAACACCCGCGCGAATGGGTTAAAGCATTTAAGCCGATTTGATTACTACATAAACTCAAGATGTATTCAATAAACAAGAATCAATTAGATCTGATGCATAGTTAGTATATAGAAATTTCAAATCATTAGTAATTGAGAATCGATTCCTGCCTGTATACTTTATATGTGTTTGTATATTATGAGGTGATGAGAATTATCTTGAATAGGTAAGTAGGTAGACTAACGAAACGGGGTACATAACAGTAACATTGACCCCATAATTTCAAAGACGTTTCAAGACTTTTTAAGCGTAATTCTGGAAATTTCAAACATGTCCACACTTTAAAAATATTTTACTTCTTATTACAATTACAATTATTATAATCAAATACACACGCTTACCATTTTGATTGCGTTTAAAAATCATTTATTAAGTTTACTTTACTTAAATCTAACATAAAGTTTTGATGATTTTCCTACGTACAAGATTCTGTGTTTACTCCTGGGCCACTGACTTTAAGTAGAGACATGTAATAATTTTTGCAGTATTTATTAAAATTATACTTTTCTATAGAATTGTACCTGCAGACCTATTTGTTTAAATTTAGTAATCACAAACATTTTTCTTACTAATTTTGATTTGATTTTTATATGGTCTGTGTGCAATACCCAGCGTCGTAATTTATAGGGCGCAGGGTTTACAACAAATTTTTTCCAAAAAATAATGCAATTTGAATAAAAACAAAGTTACATATAATTATGATAAAATTCGCCATAATTATAAATTACATCCTACATACTTGCTCGATATTTTTTTTAGCATACAATTCAGAAAAAGACAAGATTCTTTTAAATTCAATATCCGCCCACTTAGTTATTTAAATCCGATTTGAATTTGAGATTTGGCTGGGATATTTTAGGTAACGCTATTGGAATACAATATGCTAAAGTTGTTTAAAGAAGCTGGAAAAATTTCAACCCCGACAGTTCTAAAACTGCTAGACACTAATGGGTAAATCTCCCAAAAATTGTCTAAGATACCTGCGGCAAATAATGCCCACCTAATTTAAAAATGGAATAAATCAAGTATTTGGTGATATAGAACTACAAAAACAAGTCTTCCGTGAAGTTTATTTATTTGCACAACTAAGAAATATATTAAAAAAACTTTTAAAATAAATAACTTTTGTAAATAAAATGCACTAAAAACTAAAAAAAATATTATTTTTTTCTCTCTCAGTGATATAAACAAGAAAAGTTTAATGCAAAATAAGAAATGCTACAACTCAGACATAATCCTATATAGGAACATTAGTTTCTTTGAGAATATAGGTTTGGTAGGATCTACTCCTGTGGGCCTTATTAGAGCTATTTAACACAATTACCCATTAACCTTAAGTAGCCGCAAAATATTCAAAAACAAAAAAATCTATGCGGTTCGATAAATAAATCTTATTGCTTTAACAAAAACTGAAAAACAAATAACTTCTCCTTAAGTTAACACAAAAATAAAATAACCATTAGTTTATATTACATACTGAGCAACTTCTTGCCAGTCCTTATCGAACAGTAAAAAATAAGAAACATTATTCGGAGTAGAGAAGAAAGGCTACACTATTCACTCAAAACTACAATCTCAACATCCGTTTTATTTATTTTCCCTAGAACTCATTCGAAAATATTATAAAATGTCGAAATTTCAAAAGATATACATAACAAAACTTACCTTACCAACAAAATTTACATAAGTGGGTGCATGGGTCACACTTCACTAATAGTGCAAAAGCATGCGTACCTTGCAGTGGCTCGAATACGATGATTTTCAAAATAGTGTTCTAAGATGAAAAGCTCCTGGAAGACGCAATGTCGAGAGAGAACACGTTCTACATTTTTTCGGGGTTAAAATTACTCTGACCCCATGCGTCTACTTAAGGGTTTATCTAATAAACACAATGCTGAGCAAAAATAAACACCGAAATCATAAACTACTTTATCTAACATTCAAACTAAATAAGTCACTACATGTGGAAATAGTAATAAAACAACAGAACTTATGATTTGGTCTAGGCGAAAATTATAATTCCAAGTAGTCGTACTTCTCTCGGTGACGTACCGTTCGGTGCTGACAAGATGGTGGCGCAACATGCCGGACGCCCCCCGGCGGCGTTCGTGTCGACTTAGGCTGACCACACAATGCACAATCACCGACTGTATTCGGTGATTTAAAAGTCAGTTGATTTAGCTCGTTACATGCAACAGCGTTCCGTACCGCAAACTACTCTATTTTACGTCAGTCAGCAACTAAAAAATCAGAACGGAGTTGACGACTGGCGACTGACTGACTCGAACCAAATGTTGTGCTCAGTCTGCATCAGCAACCTTAATATCAATCAGCTGATTGTTGTTGACTGCCGCCGCTGTAACTAAAGGTTTTTCTTTTTTTAAATCGTAATAAATTTTGTCCTGACTAAAGTACATATTTCTATAAATATTTTAAAAAGGGATCTACATATAATATTTACGGGGTGAAATCTTACTACTTTTCCGAAAAGAACATCCTGAAAATTGAAAGTGGAAAAATTCGTATTATTTGTGAATTTCCTCGAAGCCGGCAGCATTTAGGAATCTTACAGCTTTGATGAAGCTTTCAACTTTTGAGTTAAGTTCGCATATGCCGCGATAGTCAATCAGCAACTATTAAAAATCAATTAGTCGGTGACAAGTTAACAGACCAGTCGCTGACTGGACAATCAATTGACTCGGCAGTATGCGGTCTCCCTTATTGCATAAAGTATGAGGTTGCTGCCGCGTGCCACTTTTCCTTACAAAAAATTGACACGAAGTCAAAAAATTGGAGTTCCGGGTTCGAATTTTCGTTTTTTAAATTTTTAAAAGATAGATGAATTTAATTTTAATAAGTTCACATCTAAGTTGCCTTTATTTAAAAAAAAAGAATCAAGAAAAATATTTTCAAATTAAAAAGTTATAACAGAAAATGTTGGAACAGTTTTCGTGAAAGCCAAAACAGCCAAAAAAACACTATTTTCTGCAGGAAGAAGTCAAGTTTAGGGAAAACTCTGCGATTTTGTTCAAATTTTGCGCACTTATTCCAATTTACTCAAAAATCACGAATATCAAATTTATTTTAAGTGAAACAACGCTGGTAACCCGAACGCTCGGATGGTACTACCGTTCTTGTTGCTACTCAAAAGAAGAAGAAGAAGAGTAAATTAATTGTGAAAATGGCAAATGTGTTCTGAAGTGTGTAGTGTAAAGTTCGGGATTTTAAAGTTAATATCTCGGAAACTATATACTTCCGCTTAAAATAAATTTGATATTCGTGATTCTTGAGTAAATTGGAATAAGTACACAAAATTTGAATAAAATCGGAGAGTTTTCCCTAAACTTTACTTAAGCCGTTGGGCCACCTTAATGTATGCATAGAGCTACTTGAGGTCGGAGATGGGATATTTAGCGGAGAAGATGATGCTGATGATGATGAAGAAGGTGGTTTATCGAATAATGTGTGTCTTGGCTAATTAACAGCAAATTTTGAAATCGTTTTGTGTACTGGTCGACTAATCGATTCACCCGGAGCAATGTTTCGGGAGCCCATTGGATAGGAATATATGACGAAATTTTTGTACATGTATTCGAAAATTTGTCCAACCACCTCATTTGCAATTCGTGGTTTATGTAAAGTACGCGCAACAAAACTAGATATTCAATCATACCTTCTGATAAGAACAACAATTTTGTATAGGTAAAACACAATTCGTCAGCAATGCTACTAAATTTCTACCTGTTAATTACGAAGATTGCAATGGATTCAAAGCAAATGAACAATTTGAAAAGTTTTCTGACAACGCTACGCTGCAGCTCATTTGTGATAAATCCGAAAAATATGTTATTTTTCATGCAAAACGCAATCCTGGCAAGGAGCTTAAAGTTTTTGTTGGAATCTTCCTCATGATTGGCTATAGTCATCAAAGCCGTGTCAGAACGTTTTGGAGTACTGGCGCAGATCTTCGAGATGAAGTGGTTGCAAAATCGATACCCAGAAATATTGCACTTTCTTTATTTTGAAGATAGACACGAAATAGGCATTGATGGTGATAAAATGTAGAAATTGTGACAAGTGAATTATGCCCAAGCATTTTCGTCCTGAACAAAATCTTTCTTATTATGAAAGCATGGTCGCTTATTATGGTCGCCATGGATGCAAACAGTTCATATGCGTTTTAGATACAAAAATTGGTCATTATGTACTCCAAGAGAAAAATCTACGATCAAATACTGTGTACAAGGAAAGTTTGGGCAAGTGCACAGTGTCACTTTTGAATATGATCGATGATTTTAAGCCTAATTTTCAACAGTTGCCATCCATATTTTATATCGATAGACTAGACTAGACTTGATTAGATAGTTTTCATGTATTGGCGTATTTGAAATCTTGTATGCAATAGGAACTGTTTGTGAGAACCGAATCTCTAACAAATGTCCACTTACCCACAAAAAGGATCTACGTAAAAAGTCGCAGGAGTTTGCTGTTTCAAAAAAATTCAAATACAGAGCCACATGCTTAACGGAATGGGTTGATAATGCTGTTGTTAACATAGCATCAACATCATGCGATATGAATCCAACTTCAAAGGTGCTGAGATATTCGAAGAACAAAAATTTAAAATTAATGTGGCTCTACCATGTTTTATCGTCATGGACTAGAATGTGAGTCTCTACCAAATTGGAAATTGTGGAAAGAAATGGCAGAGCTAGTTGGTCGATGTATCTATTCAAAACGCATGAGAATTGCATAGAGTTGGTCAACCTGCAATATCACAGCTAGAGTTCAGACGCCATATTGCAATCTACTTTTGCAATCACTTTGGAGAAAAGTTAAGGGAACTGGACCGATGAGCATATGAAGAAACAGCATATGAGGCAATGCACTACAATGGGCTTAATCACTGGCCATATCTTATTAGAAATAAGAGAAAATGCGCTGGAGATACCTACTTCACTATTAGTCGTACTTCGTGCAGAAAATGCGACGTTGATTTATGCCTAAATTTTTTTCAGAATTACCATACAAAAGATTTAAAAAAAGTTATAGGTTTCAAAAATATTTAATAATAAACATGTGTTTTAATGACAGAATAAAATGCAATTATACTCTTAGTTTTTATGTAATTGACCCAGCGTTGCCATGTGGCAACAGACTTAAGGGATGCGAAACAAACTAGTCATATATTTATATTCTCTTGACTTTCATTAGCCAATTTATATAAGAAAATCATGTTTCGGAAAAAAAAATATAGTCCTGCGACATACGGGATAGAAGATCTGTTCTCATTATTTTCTCTCGTAAATATTGCTACATTTATTGCATTCAGACACAATCCTAGAAAATACCTTTCCGTCGTCTCTTTTGACCACTCTTAGATCTAAAATGGACATAGACATAAACAGTAAATGTGCCCATAGAAATTAAAGACCAATTTATGTTAAAAAAATTTATTTTCTAACCAAAACCTGCAAATTTCCTATGAAATTCCTCTTATTTTTTGTTTTGTTTTGTTTTTTAACCTTTTACACTTGAAAAGGCGACACGAATCAAACAAAAAAAAAGTCTCCATAAAAATATTACCTAGGAATTAGGACTTGACCCTTTATTTTCAAATAAGTATTGAAATTCTTAGATGTGGTTAAATTTGAGAAGCTTAAATGCTTAGGTCTACAAAAATTTTATTCCAGCAGCTACACAGGTTTTATGTTTTACTCCATTTTCATCTTGTTTGATTCATTTACAATTGCGGACATTTGCAAAAGTTTCATCAACTCCTCCTCTCTATCGTAACTTTAAAATAAAAATCAGTTTAAACATTTAAAACTTTGAGAAAAGATAAATTTGTTTACTTCAGAAGTTTAGCATCTACATAAGTCTCTGTTAATTGTCTACACTTGTTAGTCATGTTTTCAGATGTCATCCTTAGTACCGGAAATGAATTTCTTTGTAGCCCAAAACTTTACCTTAACATTCAAGATAATGGAAACTTTGAGTTTTTCGAAATTTTCAGTCTGCTGCTGAACATGGAGCATCACTCCTGCGACAAATCATGGAAAAGTTTTATTTCGCGTGTTACAATGTTGTCAAGATGACATGAAGTTTTTTTTTGTCTGGATACTTGTCTGTATATATATATTTGTGTTAGAATGCTCAAGAGCATCCTTAGAATTGCATCATCAGCTTATAGTTTATAGAAAAATATTGTCTTAGAAATGTGTTTATCAATCAATTGATAGTATTGAAATTCGTAGCCATTTTCTTCAGACCTTTAATCAGGTTTCTTACAGTGTGCTTTCTCTGATATCCGATAGGCTCTTCTTCATCTACATACTTTTGAAGTTAATAGAATTTTTTGATTTTTTCAATTTTTTCGATTATCAGAGTGTTTGTTTCATAAGAGTCAACTACATATATTTCGATATGGCTAAGTTTTAGGCAGTTTGGTGGTTTCCCCTGATTTCAATAAAACAAACTCAAAATGATTAGAAATAGAAGGGAGTATATATGATTTTACGAATGCCTTCTTGCAAAGTGCAGGATTCTAGATAGATAGATATACTTGATTATCTGTCTGATCCTGATTTGCCTCCACGTGGTAACACTTTCTTATATATGTAGAGATATGTTCAATGTAGTTACGGTAGTTTTTATTTATTTTGCCAACACGGAATATTTTTTTTTCTGCATTTTACAAATATTTGGAGTTTATTTCTTCATTCACTTTTTGTTCATCCATAATGACATGTACTTTATTACACAGCCCTGATGCGTAGGGTGGCTAGCCTCATACAGGTGAGGGCGAGGTCCTCTTATACACGTATTCCTGAGGTGGAAAAATGTTGGGCGCCACGTAGTTTTCTTTTAATTTAAAATTTGTCTTTTTAATGAGTCAAACTACGAAACTCAAAGAAAAATAAGGAAAATATAGATAACAACGTTTCAAATTTCACTTCCTACTATTATATTTCACATTTCACCAGAACCTTCACAAAAATTCGGTAACAGTGATTTATCGCTCTACCACTTAATATATATGTACATAAAAAAAATGACCCTTATCTACCCAAATGAAAATTTAAATATAATGAATTGAAAATAAATAGTAGCACTTATCTGGTGGTGTGGAGATGCGCACTCAGGCCGACTAAAAAAAAAAAAAATTCCGTCCAATTCACTTTCAAACAAGATTCGATTTTGTTCTTACAACTCGAGGTTAGAAAACTAAACAAAAACAAAAAAACTGAATTCTCTGCTCCATTAACTACTCTGAGGAAGTGATCGCTGCTTAGCCTGTTGGCCCTCAGCCGAACTTTTGTACAGTCATTGGATTTTAATTAATGGTCTTTTCCAGTTGTGGGTTTTATTTTTCATGCTTAGGTCTCAATCTCACTGCGGTGAGTTTTTCAACACCTATAAGTGCTTAAGTTTTAACCTCACGTTATATAATTTGAGTACAATTTGCTTAGGTCTCAATCTCACCTTGGTGAGCTTTGATCGCCTAGGTAATGTTTAAGACTCAACCTCCTGTTTTATGTTACTAGTGATATACCACTTTAAATCTCATAATGACTACTTTAAAATTACTATGCGTTTTGAGGGCTTGATTTAGATTTTTTTTTGCTATTTATTTTGTTTCGAAAACTTCTCCAGTATCTCCTTCACTTTAACGTCAGTACAAATTCATAACTTCCCTGGAAGGGGTCTGGATGGACCTATTATGTGTATGCGTGATAACATAAAACCTGGCGCATAATTACTAGGGTCTCCACACTGACAGATTACAATGTTGGACAAGAGCTATAAAAAAACAATTCTAACTCAAAGAAATTATCAGCTAATTAAGAAGATTAAGCTTGCTAAGGACATTTAGCTTATATTATATTTAATAAGTCTACTACTGTGTCTACGTATTTTCCTTGTCAATCCCCAAACGTCCAGATCATTAGGCCTTTACGCATTTATCTTAGTACCTATGTGCTTCGTTTCCTTCCTTCTTCTTTGGCCCCTCGTCGTGTGTGGTATTGACTTCTAACACCAGATTGACTATGCTGTGTAATTATCTGCAAAAAATAAATTGCAGCAGTATCAGTGGCTCTTTATTTTATGACCCCTCACCATATGACCCCTAATTGAAGCCATGATTTGCGATGTTTTGTCGTTCCACTGCAAGCCTTTCCTGAGCTCTTTTCAGCATGGCTTTACGAAGGGTAAATCTACTACGACTAATTTGTTAGAGTTTACCAATTTCTGCATTTCTGCAATTGAAAGCGGAAAGCAAGTTGATTGCATATTCACGGATTTTAGTAAAGCTTTTGACCGAATCAATCATAAAATCTTGATTCATAAGCTGACTCTTCTTGGTTTTCCTTCTGTTTTTGTCAATTGGCTTCATTCTTATTTATCGGATCGTACGCAGCGAGTTATATTTCGCGAAGCTCTTTCTGACGTAATAGATAATACTTCTGGTGTTCCTCAAGGCAGCCATCTTGGACCACTCCTTTTTATTATTTTCATTAATGACGTATCTCTGATTTTGACTAATTCAAGAATACTTTGCTATGCTGACGATGTCAAAATCTTCCGTATTGTTTCTAATGAAAACGAGTGTGGAATTCTAAATTTGGACTTAGACACCTTTCATAAATGGTGTGCTATTAACTGTCTTCCTCTCAACATCAACAAATGTACTGCTATGTCCTTTTCTCGTAAAAGGAGGCCATTGAACTTCAGTTATACCTTAGATGGATGCTTATTATCTAGACTTGACAAAACCAAGGACTTGGGTGTCTTCCTTAATACACGTCTTTCCTTCGAGGATCATATTAATACAATCGTTGCCAGGGCTAATGCTACTCTGGGGTTTGTAAAGAGATGGTCAAAGGAGCTTAATGATCCATTCATAACGAAGGTCCTTTACTGCACATTCGTTAGACCTATTTTGGAGTATGCCAGTCCGGTCTGCTCTCCTTTTTATGCTGTATACATAAATCGTATTGAGGCTGTGCAGCGGAGATTCGTTCGTTTTGCTCTGCGTGGACTTCATTGGCATAACCTCAATATTTTACCTCCATATGTTGATAGGCTTAAACTCTTTCCATTGGATTCTCTTGAAAATAGGCGAAAAGCTTCCAGAGTTGTTTTTGCGTTTCAGTGTATACAGGGAGCGACAAATTCTCCTGAGCTCTTAAATACTTTCAATATATCTATTCCTGCGCGCTCCTTGAGGAACCACGACTTCCTCGTCGTTCCTCATCATAGTACGAACTATGGTTTTCACGAGCCGATTTCATCAATGTCTCGTCTCTTTAACAACCAGTTTGATTGCATTGACTTTCATCTTTCAAAAAGTCAATTAAGAGATTAGCTTAGTTAAAGTTACTTTTCATTTTATTATTATTGTTTGTTCACTTTTGGTCATTATCATTGTTTACATATGTATATTTTTTTTTTTGTAAACTTAGTAGTCAGATCTTTGATGAAGTTCTAAATACATAAATAAACAACTTCTTTAAGAATTTACTTTTGAATCAGTAGCACAAGTCAAGTCAAGTCAAATATGCGCTTTTTCCGCCTTTAGTTTGGTTTTGTTTCTCTTGATGATCTCTTCATCTTCTTATGTCGTCTTTGATCCTTGCAACGCATCCTTAGCCCTCATTTCGATTCTACGTCCGCTATTGTCCTTTTATTGATGATTCTCTTTTAGGTTTTGTTGTACTTCCGTTTCGATGTCATCGTTTTTCTACGGTTGCTGTGCTTGGCCAATCGTAATTGATGGCGTTCTCCTTTTAGACTTCCAGCTAGCATAGTCTTTTAGGTTATCTTTAATAGAAAACAAATCTACTTCCACCTGTGCAAATTGGGAAATTTCGAACGCTAAGATCTACATAAATATGTATGTGTACTGTATATTGGTTAACCCCAAACATTTTTATTATAAAAACGTGAATATGTACGAATAGAAATCAGATTTTTTTATTGTCAACATAATAAAGCCCGTATTCATCAACCCAATTAATTAAAATTTATTTTAATTTAGTTTGTGTGTTAATATAATCTCGTTGGAGGGGATTGGTGCCCACCTAAAATTATAATTATTATATTTGCGTTATATTTGCATTAAATAATACAAATTTAATTATGGGTTTACTTCTGTTGTGCCCTATATTCCTCTCTCAGAGGAGTACTAAAATACACATATTAAATTAAATTTGTATTAATCAAATGGCTGGTAATAATATATATTCATGTTGATATTATTTCCTTTTTTTTTTTTTTGGTTTACTACTACTAAAATAAATAACCATTTATTTCGCTGTGGCTTAATCAGTAACATATAAATGGACTGCTTATCTTATAAAAATTTCGTAATTTCGTAAGCATTTAGAAGGCACAAATTTTATTAATATCCTACTCCTCTTATGGCCTTTAATTAATAATATTTCACAATTACAGTACATCAAAATAATTTTATAATTTATTGACATTGATATTTCAATAATTTTTCTGGGATTTTTACTTTTTCGATCTAATCTGGTTTCGTTTTGTAATTTAAAAAATTCAGTTGGTTTTTAGTTTTGATTAACTGCCGAAAAATAATTAAAAAAAAAGTAAGTGGGTACTTCAATTCGAAATTAGGAAACTCTAGGTAGTGGACCTATTTAAGCGGAATAATTATAAAAACCACGGTGTTATAGAAAATCCATAGCGAGTACGTTATCAGCCGAAATTTTCTTGCTTTTGCTAGACTTGTGTATATAAAAATATAAATTGAGATAAGAAAAGGAGGAAAAATACAGTGATAAAATTCAAACTGTTCGATGGTGGATCTATTCGCTTTTAACCAAGGAAATAAGAAAATGTGTTAATACTATTTGCAAAATACTAGAATTAAATGTAATTGTTATGGCATGTGAATGTGATTGAATGTGATCAACGACCAACCAATAGAAAGCCTTTCTGTTAATGGTGAATTTCTTATGATAAACCATTCTTAATTAATACTGGCGAAAAATGTTTGTGCTCAGAAATTCAATCAAGATCCATTAGAAAATTTATTTTCCCGCATCCGAGCTCATAGCTACAACAAAAATAATCATAATCAAAAATAATCTTCTAATCAGGAGTTGCTTATTATGAAAAAAAAAAAATTAATTGGCATGGTGTCCTTAAATGCAGTACTGAAAATATAACATTAGCTGAGTTCAGTTCCCAATTTGAACCAGACTGAAGTGAAGATAAAAATAATATTACTTCAATTCTATACATAATGAAGCCCAATGGTCTTATAACTACATATAATAGGAATGGATAGGTATGGATGGCAAATATAATTTAAGCAAAAATAGCTTAACCTATAGTGTAATATAAAATCAAATAGTAAGTAAAATTATATAAAAATAAAGAAATAAGGTATGTGAATACAATATACCCACCCTAAAGGCTTTTTTTTATCGAGATAATGTTAAATAAGAAACGGCAAATACATATATATCATGATAAAGTACAACATGTTTAGAACAAAAAAATAATTAAAAAATAATTGTACCGGATAATTGTTTTGAAATATTTTTATCTAATTTTTAAAAAAATATGTAATATGGCAATATGGCCATATAATATAAGAGTTTGAAACTATGAAAAAAAAATTATGTCTTACATACTGTACATTACGTACGAAAAAGAATAACATTTATTATTATTATTATTATTCGCATAATGGGCAAATAAAAATGTGTTTGTTCTCCTCGGTGAAACCCACACAATCCTCATTCTCCGAATGGCCCTATTTCTCGCTGTACGTCATACCTGTAATTCTTTACACTAACAAATTGTATGAAAGGAAGGAGTTAACATCCTGCCAATAGACATAAGCACGTGCTAGCCATATGCCCATGTGCATATTGCCAACTCTGCATGGTGGGCATATTGCAGCACATGAAGTACAAACCAAGTTAGGCTATGTTCTTATCTAATCTTTTACTGCAAATTTATCACTTTTTACCACAATCTAAGCTTCAATACTAATGTATGTAATTGTATTTCAATAGCACTTCTACTTACTCTATAATAAAGAAAAGCTTTCCTCGTTAGAATTGCGACTAAAAAAACTATTTTTGCTGATATTACTCGCTTCGCGTCGTTTACTGGCCTGATTTGCGGTTCAGATATTACAATGGCATAACGGCAAACTATGCGTATGACATGTGCTGTCATCTTGCGTAAAATAACCAAACTACGGCCAGTGGCCATATTGCCAGAATACTCATATTGTATTCAACTTACCTTACATTCAATTCAAAGTTAACTTATAACATGCAATGACATATACTAATTAACTAGAAAGAAACGACATATTAAAGTAAAATAAATTAAACTCATTTTTAAAAACATAAGAAATAATAAAAATAAAGCAACAACAAAATTAAGCTAGTATGAAAATGTTCAAAGAAAATATCCTTCAACTTCATACCAATGCCTTTTTGTCTTAGCAACATCAAAGCTGATTTATTTTGTCCCTTGCGAGAATCGAACACTCAATTTGTAGAATTGATCACAAATGGAATGAGAATTTTTTAGAAAACTTTTATTTTTATGATTCTCCGCCAAATTATTAAATACAAGAGAAATACAACCGGTCAATTTCAATTTAATTAATTTTTTTTCCTTGCGGGAATCGAACTCACAGTTTGTAGAATCAAAACAACCGTTGTTCTTCTCTTGTATTTAATAATTTGACGGAGAAACATAAAAATAAAAGCTTTTGTAACAAAATTCTCATTCCATCTGTGACCGACTCTACGAATTGCGAGTTCGATTCCCACAAGGGAAAAACTAAATAAAATTGAAATTAATAATTTATTTTTGCGCTTTCATCGTTACTGGTTAATGCCAGCTTAAACGAAAACGTGGCTTAATAGGTTAGACATACATTAATAAATGCAAGAGGTAAAGTCGTCTGTTTCGTCCCGGCTTCAAACCCCGGACGAGACGGTTGTTTTTTCCTCTTGTATTTATGATTTTATTTAGAATCGTTAAAAATAAAAGTAAAAAACTCTCATTCCATCAAAGGTGACTCATATCATATTTTGATAGTCTGAGCAAAATATTGTTTCTCAGTGACCGAGAAGTTAGGACCAGATACCTAAATCATCAGATTTGGACCTAATTATGGTAGCATAAGTAAAAAGTGGTACTTTTACTAACTTAGTTAACATCATTCGAGTGGAAAGTGGTCTGCAGGAGTCCGAGACCAGCTTATGCAGAGTTCCATACAGAGATACCGTACTGGACCAAGAAAGTGTATTGTTGAGAATAATTCCTAGAGTCAATACGTTTTCGCAATATAGAAAGATGGGATTTTTGAGTACATCAGGAGGCAGCGAAGATATATCCAGTCTATACTTATATGTAGATTAAAATTGCATTAAAATTGATAGGATTCACACCAAGCTTATTCGGTATACACAACTGGCCCTGATATGTAAATTTACGAGTCATCAGAATATAGGTGATATTGAGCATTGGTAATAACTTTCACGAAGTCATTTATAAAAATGGCAAATAATATTGGACCCAGTATCGAACTTCGAGGTACCCCACTAATGTTTAGTAGAAACGTAGAGGTTCACATGAATCGCTCACTGCACAAATCGGTTAACTCCATAAAAGAAAAGGCAGGAAACATTGATACATTTTGATACATTTCCGAACGTGGAAAACCAAAATTAGTTACTGATTTTTGAATAAGCAATGAGTGATCTATATCTATAGAATGAAATGCTTTTGAAAAGTCCAATAGAGCGAGATTAGGTATCATGTCACTATCTTTGTGTCACGTCTTGCAAATTATTATTAAAGCTCTTTTGGTCAAAAATTATTACTGGAAAATAAAAACTGTTATATGCATATGAGGAAAATTTAATTTATTTAATATATCCGCCACATTTCCAGATAGTATTTTTTACATTTACCTGCAACAATCAGGCATGATATATTTTCATGTTCATACAAAATATTCCGTATATGGCTTAATCTAACCTGGCCGTTAAAACAACAATGAACCATCCGCAATAATTACATGGTTAAAAATTATAAAATGTTATGAAAAATCCAACAAAATACTTAAGAACTCTCTTGATACCAATGATCCTCTAAAACTGTATAAAAAATCTTATAAATCCTGACACATGCATTTCTCTAATTTTTCTCACCAAAGCTTTGTGGGTACTGGAACGAAAGTTTTGGTCGCTAGAGAACAAGTTTCAATGTCATCACTTTTGTCTACGTCTGACTTCTTATCTAGATTCATTGTCTGCGGTAATACAGTCAACGTATTTATGAAGCAGCAGCACAGTCTTAAATAGCTTTATATGTACATTATTGCCTCCAATTTCAGTTGCAAAACAAAATCTGGTCTTCTTATATTACATGCAATTCCAAATGAATGATATCTGTATAGGATGAATGCCTTCCAAAAACAACATAGGGCTCCTGAGTCTGGACAAAACTCAATTTATAAAAGTTCTGACTACCATTCCATGAATTGTGGATTTA
Organism: Dioctria linearis; assembly: GCA_963930735.1. Taxonomy (NCBI): domain Eukaryota; kingdom Metazoa; phylum Arthropoda; class Insecta; order Diptera; family Asilidae; genus Dioctria; species Dioctria linearis. The sequence continues at coordinate 338,074,215 of OZ005740.1, read as the reverse complement.
AATTCTACCTCGATATGGTCAAACTCTTTCCTCCTACACAGTTTCTTTTCGTCTATTATAGCTTCTCCTCTCCTATATTATCTGCTACCGTACCTATACAAATTCTCTCAATCCTCTCTTATAAAAGCACCAAAATATGTACTCCATGGAAGCGAGATTTTAATTGTATTATTTGCAAAGCATCAACCCAAAATTTCTATGACAACGACCATTCTCCTAATTGGAAAGTTTTCGTAGGCTTATTACTTAGCATAGTGAATAAAAACCAACTAAAAAACTAAAGAAAAGACTCGATTAATAGGGACAGGTGGAGAGGTTATGTGGAAGCCCTAACTCCCAATGAAAATTGCGATATAATTTTTCCCAAGAAGGCTATATACAGTTTTATTAATGGCTGGACTTAAGTTTGTTGGTGAAAATTATGTCTCATACCATCTCCTCTTATAATAGCCTACAAGAGTACCTAAGGATTACTCATCTATGCAGAGTCTTGGCCATCTGGTTTCGTTTTGTCTCATAACCGCAACATTATTCTGGTTTATTTCTCACAAGACTTCATTCAGTTTTTCATTAGAGAGTAGAGCTCCCACAATTCATTTTCCACTTTATGCATTTGAACAGAAATCTATGCTATTTAAAAATTATTAGAAGTTGAATATTTTGGCAGCCCCATCCCATCCAGCAAAGCCCTGTTTTTTGGAAGATGCACGCCATTTTTCCTTACTGGTTACAGCAGTAAAACAATTTTTTAAATTAGAAAATTTTTAAAAAATTATAAAATTACTACGATTTTTTTTTTATCAAAGAATTCATATCAAAATTTCTATGTTTTTTTATATATTTTTTTTAACCCTAAATAAAAATAAAATCTTTCCTTTCTATAATTTCAGGTGAAACGAGAAAATTGCCGCGGACTACCCGCGGTATATTATGTCTCGCGACGATTACAATCCAATACCCGCTGTTAGTTCCGGCACACGTAGTCCAGGTCGTTCAAGACGTTTAACAGAACTACCAACCGTGGATCGTTCACCATCTCGAGATTACGGAAGAAGCAGCCCTCTAGGTGAGTATCATTTTCCCTTTTACCTTTCTTGCAATTTTTTATTTCGTAATCTTTTTAGTGGCTTTAAATAATTCAGAAAAAAAAACTATCAATTAAAAATAAATTTGCTAAGATATTATTTAAAGAAAATTATTCAAAATGCAATTTATGTAAATATATAAATTATAAAAAAAAAAAACAAAAAAAAAAAGAATCGAAATTTTTGGACAAAATTAATTAAACAATAATTTTTTTACTAACATCACGCATGCGCATGTGACTGATTTTCATTTTTGTAATTATTTTATTTTCTTATTTTTTTATGTTTATTTCATTTTGATTTTGGTTCTGTTTAAAAAGAACTACCAAGAAAACACTTTGAAAAGCTTCAGCAGTAAATAATGTGAAACGATGTAAATTTATCACATTTATCTATGTATAAATGTTAGTCACTGCGTTAGATGCCTGACGATATCCAAAATTAGCTGAAGTTGTGTTAATATTGAATCAAGAACCATCCGGTCGAGACAGGAAATTACACGCTTGTAGTGCCCAATTAAGTTAGTTAGTCTCAGGAGCGGAAGTCTCTGATTAAAAATCATTTCTCGGTAATTTTCCTTCATAATTCTATTTAAAAATTGAACACTGGTTTACCCGGAAGCGTCCTTTTAACGAAGGAAATATAATTTGAAACACAAGTTTGAGTGAATTGAAAAAAAAAACATAGAGTGACAACAATTTTATACTTTTCCAAAGGATAATGAATTTAACTGAAAGCTTTTACATGCATACAGATATGTACATATACATGTGTTATTACGAAGATAGTTTCTCCTATATGTCTCTTTGCACAAAAGTATTAATCTGGGGGAAAAAAATACTTACAATGTTATTATTGAGAAATTTACTGTGCAATCAAAAAGCCATTACATGGGAAATCTAGCTAAAGAAATACCCTACAAATATCACTCCAATTTAATGAATCCTTTTTTGAGGAGGGTAAATTGCTGTGTTGCTAAGTTACATGCAACCCTTTTCGAGAAGAGTTTCTGTTTACGATCTGCATTTGAAGTGAATTGGAGAGCATGAGGGAAATTTCATTTTCCTCCTTTATAGGAATTATGAACTGCTTGAAAGCTCTTTGCATAATTGGTAACTGTTAGGGTCAAAGTCTAAGTACAATAATTAGTAATTTTTGGATATGAGAAGTATACTTAGTGTCTAAATAATAATAAATAATATTTGTGTTTATAAATTTAATAGTATACACAACATCTAGAAACATTGCTGTCCCATTGAGTACTAGTCGGACCAGTGTATGCTTAGAATTCATATTGGTAGAAGTTATACCTATTAAATACCTATGTCATGGGACCCGGCACCCGGTTGTTAAAGCGCAATTCCACGCCGGAAGTCTAATATCTGAGAATACATTATGTATACGAGCGCACCTTCTTATCCCAGATCTTTGTAGATACAACGCGACATCTGCTGTGATAAGGGGGATATCCTCCTATGTCATGCTAGAGTCGAAAATATCTCTCTCTGCCCGCGATAAGCCACTACGTTGACGGTAGCATCAAGGTGCCTTGTCGGGGTTTGCCACGGACAACCGACTCCTTAGCAGTACATTAGATATAGATTCTACCTATTTGGTGTGGCTTCGTACTCACAGGCCATTAGGCCATAGTTCCTCTCAGTAGATTTTCCTTTTATAACATGGGTCTGGTTACATCATGTGGGCTTAATGCTGTACGTGCTATCTATAAAAAGCCCGCCTCCCACCAGACACCATTAAGAGGTATCATCCACCCTTTTAGTCTGGAGGATCTACAGATTACAGCCTGTAATCTTATAGCTGCCAAATGTACAAGGATGTGTGACACTACTCGTGTGCGTGCGACATTCATTAACTGCACCTAATTATGACCAGAAGGTCAGACTATGTGTCTCGCAAGATATCACATGCATCCTTTCTGCTACCACACATGATCTACAATCTTATATAAGTAATTTTAATTGAGAGAATTTAAAATATAATTAGGACTTATTATTCAAATAGTGTTAAGATCAAATAAACCAAGCCGAGAAATTATACAGCGTATTAGACTGAAAACACTAAAAATATATAAACACAAAGATAGCAAGAAAAAAAAGATAAAAGTGGAAAACGAGATGAAAGTACAAAATAATATAAAGTATAAAATAGATTATGAGAAAGTAGATAAATATAACACTTATTCTTTATGCCAACTGAAGGAAGCACTGAAGAGTGATCAGGGATCAGCACCAACACGATATTCACTATAATCGCGATACTCGATCGAATTGCCTGAATAAGAGAAGCAAACGATATCTTACAGGAGATCAATCCACCGAAGACCAAATATAAATCTAAACCATTGTATCAATTTTGACCGTATTCCTCTAAACATAATCGTGAATCCTCCATAGATGTTACCAAGGATTAAGCTTACATAATCACAGGATTTCAGGGATGAATTTGTAATTATTCATGGATTTTTGCCAGAGCTAATCAAAGACAGAAAGACCTTGTTCTTTTGATGGTTATGCCCACTGGTGACCTTATTTAGATCACTATTCACTCGAGCAAAGCAATCTTCTATCAGACCGACAGGTCTACTGAAGTATAAGTCTGCATGCCATCAGCATATAGGTGAACAATAACATCCTCTACAGTGTCAGGCATATCATTTATAAAGTTAATGAAAATCAAGGGTCCGAATATTGATCCCTGTGGAACACCAGACAACAGATAAAGGAAGAAATTGCTGGCATCTTGATTTATACCGGTTTTGTCAGGGACTTGAATACTTATGTCGCTCTCATCACGTCTCGCCCACCTGATTCAGACTTTTCGCTATATGCACTAACTACTCCAGAATATGCTAAACATAAACTCAGGAGTTTTTTTTGTCTACCGTGTCGTCGATTTTTTACTAAAAAGCATGTGCTCTTGTATGCACTATCGTGACGGCTAGCGCTGTCTTACCTCCTTGAACATAACATAAATTCCATTTTTGAAACATTGTTGTGCATTATTGACCATAAGCCCATGCTTTGGTGATAACTCCTGTTAGGTTAATTGATTTGATATTCTGCCTGTCTTACGACGCGGATTGAGAAATTGAAAAGTACCATAAAAATATGACGAACGATAAAGTTCCCCCTTTGCTTTTGTAATGTTTTTTTTCTCATTAAAACTTACTTATTGCTACTATTGCAGCCAATAATGCAGACCTTTGTGTCATTTTTCCAACATTATACCGATGATGAAATTAAATTCTGGTAGTACCGTGGTTGAACCCGAATAAATTATCCTAGCTAGAAAAAATATTTACAATTGAAATTTTCTGGAGCTATTTACATCTGTTGAATAATTTTAATTACCCTCTCGGCACTCCCTTAATGTTAAAGAAATCTACTAAATATTATAAAAATGTACCATTATCTACTTAATCAGTAATGGAAGGTTTTCAGTTAAAATTGCACATTCTTCGTCCAATTGGATGGTTCCTTTCTTAAATTACGAAAAATATATTAACAAAAAAAAATCTTCAAAATTTTACACACAATTACACAGATCAGTCGTTTTTTACAACTTTTTAAAGTTAATTTTTTGTTCGTTTTTCCTTTGATCAATGAATCTTGCATGTTGCCCTCAATCTCTATCTCTCTATTACTATTTCTCTTTCACTCTCTTTCTCTCTTCTTCTCTCTATTTACTCTTCTCAAACTATTTCTTAACTATACTTACTACTTAAACTAAACACATTTCTAAAACCATCTATTTTTATTTGTTACACAAATTACTTTCTTTTTTCTAATTTTAAATTTTTAGGACGAAAATTACGTCAAACACGTTCTGGCAATTCCTCCCCTCTGCACTACGGTCCCCATTCCTCATCCTCTTATCATCATCATAATTCTATTGCAGCTATGGGTAGTCCATATTATAGAGACATGGATGAGCCAACTAGCCCAGCAGGTGGTGGCCATCATAGGAGTCGAAGTGCTAGCCGGCCGCCAATGTCACATACAATGGATTATCCAAGTGAGTATATATTGGAATATATATGTGCACACATACTATCTACAGTTATATAAATAAAATTTTAAAATTTATCTGCTAAATGGAAAATTATTTTATTTATTAAAGAAACAAAAACAACAATTTCTTCATTTATACAATAGGGACACGATATCAATCCTTAGATAGAGGTGGTTTAGTTGACCCGCATGATCGTGAGTTCATTCCAATTCGTGAGCCACGGGATCGCTCTAGAGATCGCTCGTTAGAACGTGGCCTTTATCTCGAAGATGAACTTTACGGGCGATCAGCGAGACAAAGTCCAAATCCCATGGGTTTGTATAATTAATTATTGTCCATATTTTTTTTTCTTCCTTCTAATGGTTGAACTTAAAATAACTTTTAATTTTATTTTTAAATTTATTTTAGCTATGTCATCTGGGGATCGAACGTACCTGGGTGACTTACAACATCAAAACTCCGATCTGCAACGTGAACTCGGCCAGCTAAAACGTGAGCTTGAATTAACAAACCAAAAGTTAGGTAGTTCAATGCACAGTATAAAAACATTTTGGTCACCAGAGCTCAAAAAGGAGAGAGCCTTACGCAAAGAGGAAAGTGCCAAGTACAGCCTCATAAATGATCAACTGAAGCTGCTGAGTAGTGAAAATCAGGTAAGATTCATTTATTTGAATTAATATTAAGAAAGTTAAAAAAAAAAAATGGAAGTCAATATCTTTGCATTCTCATTTAGAAAATCCTTCAGATACCTCAGCCATTTAAAATCAAAATTCAAAAATACTGACGAAGCCTAAACAGACACCAGAAAATGTTGTTCCTTGTGTTTTATTTATTAACTGAACTAGAAAAACTTCGAAAAATAGCTAGTTGCGCATGTGCACCTGGAGGTAGATATTTAAGATTTCCGGATGACAAAGAAAACATCAGAAATATTTAATTTATTTATTTTCATTATTTTTCGACATAGTCGACTTTGTGCTCTATACACTTTTGCATTATACTTGAACGAATCCTGGAAGCATTGAGACCACCGTTCCACAGTCACATCAGAAGCATGAATTTTGTATACTTCCGTCATCGCTTTAATGTTGTTATATCCACGTGTTTTTTATTATTTAAAAAGAGAGCAAAAAAAAGGTGCTAAGTCAAAACTGCATGTCGAGTGAATCATCTTTCGTCAAATGTAAACTGTGGTATACAACTTAGTATTTACCGTACGATGATCCTTCAGTCGAATTGTAGCAACACGGGATGTCCGAAAAATTAGATAATCTTTTACTTGTAGTTGAAATTTTTTAAGTACCAGTACCGAGACGTGTACTTGTCCTTAAAATATTTCAAGTTCAGGTACTGTACTGGTACCCTGGTACTTGTACTAGGAATTTTACAGGTCTGCTTGAGGATGCTTCATGAGCACTTCGCTTTGGTTGGTTTACTGTCGAATGGGAATTTCCAATGCTGTGGCTGCCATTTGCTTTTTGGCTCATAGAACTAAATTGAAGTTTCATCAACTGTCACAATGGCGAATTTTCTTGTTGTTGAGTGAATTTCTCGGGGTTGTTTTTTAATTCATTCAGCTATTTGAGTCTTAATACAATTCTTCGTTATGGTCACATTTTTTTTTAGTCGCGTCCAACATATTCCCAAAGATGACTCGATATCTCTGTGGGTATACCGGTTGTTCTCAACCAGTGTATTCCATACAACTTCGATATGTTTTTGGGTAGACAAGAGTGGGAGAATGCCTTTTAAGTAGTAACCATTTTAGTTTTTACGAACCCTGCTGTACTGTTATTCCAATCTATCTTTAAAGTGATCAAAAATCATGGCTCAAAAATTTTCTCGTGTTGATTTAATTTTTTAGTGGAGTGACATTTTTGGGTGCATAACTAGATACAAACAAAGTCAATCTGTTTTTTATTTGATCTGTCAACGCTGTCAAAACATCACCAATTTTTACAAATCAGAAAATAACTTTTATAAGTCGACATCCTGCAGGAGCCTAACCCAACCCCGTAAAACTAAAGTAGCAACCCTTTTAAATGAATTCGGTCATAAGCTGTTCGACCCCCGGAATGGTGTTCGTTCGTAGGGCTAGAAATATGTTAGAAAAAATGTGCCATAACCAGTGAAAGTTTACATTTTGCAATAATAGTTAAAGAGATGAGTGCAATAATGGGTCATGTGGTGTCCATGGGCTTATTAATGTTTTTTTTTGGGTAGATTATACCTCGCTCTGAAAATATTTTTGTAAAAAAAGATACCATTTAAATCATGGAGAGTGGTGGAGAGCAAAGTAATTGATTTCTGTATACCCTCCATATTATGGATAATGTAAATAGCATTCATTATCTTCTCTATGCCTTCCAATGCAACAAGCAGGTAGTAGGTATAGTTCCTCAAACTTGTGTAAATCTTGTCTGATCTTGGGATTTAACTGGTAGACCAAAATGAATTTGATAGCAGTGAACAAGCAAATCAGTTAAATTTCTTCTTTTATTTAGAAAAGTAAACATTCCATATATTACGTAAAAAAATTATCAGGCTCTTTAGTACCTCGAGTAGGGCAACAAGGATTTCATTAGGCAAAATGTTTATCAATAGAACTCTTTCTTTTTAGCAAGGCATTACTCAATAGAATTGCCGTGATTTACTCAGGTCACTGCCTCTTGCGGTATCACATAAAAAGGTGGGTTCGGATGAAACTGAACCCGCATGCTACTTGATGCAATGGTACCGGAAATTCGATTTGACTACCGATTATATGCGAGATTCCCTGATGGGGAGTCCTGAGCTTAGGCCAGAAACTTAACAGCCTTTCCTCACTCCTATATAAAAATCCTCGGAGATTACACCATCGCAAATGAAAGGTCGGTGCCTATGTTCATTGTCTCGACCCTGACATTGGGTTGGAGTATTCACTTGAAAGGTTCACTGTTGTCTTTTAGGCAAAGATCCGCCATTGTAATGGTAGCGAAGTTAGCCCTTGATGTGGAAATCAATGGAAGGATATTCGTTTCTAGTCTTTGAAATAGCTAGGCAGCTTTGATGGTTTCTGGGGGACTGTGAATTCATAACACAGTGTCCCTACAGTAGATACCATGGCACACTGGAATTATGGGCAATGAGTTGGCAGACTCATAAGCCCTGTCCGACTCTAGTTCTCCCATTCTTGAACCGAAATCTCCTGTTAACATTGTCACCTCTGTGATCCTATCAAAGTCGTTATTCGTACGAATAATCAACAACGATGGGCAAACCTGAGTACTTGCAGATATACAAGGAAATAAAAAGTTCACTGGCCAATTCTGCGTATAGTTGGTGGTATCATCAGTCCCCTTCACGGTCATATAACAAAGATGGGAGTTGTTGACTTATGTGGTTTTGGCCAGGTTGTTTTTTTTTATAATATTACTTCACAATATCTTCATTTTGTTTGTGAAATAAGAATTGCCGACACCTTTTTTAACACCTCTCAATAGTAAGGGATAGGAGAATTTAAATACCGGACTCATTTTCAATATGCAAAAATTTATAAGAATCACGTAATAAAATTTATGCGTCAATAATCATGCCGACCGAAAAAATAAATTCATATTGAGGGAATCGTAAAATTACTCTAATTATTTACTTGAATTATAAAAGTTGATTCATAATCAAAAATGAACCATTAAAGTTGTTATTGGTTATACTTTTTTAAATTACACCTAATGAGGATAAGGTTGTCCTATTCAGTTAAAGATCCGATCATTATTTCTATGCGATTGTCTTGTTTGAAAAATCGGTCCCTGTAAAAAACTAAAACTAAGAACGGAAATTTGGGACAAAATATCAGAAATTGTTTAAAATATCTTTATTTCTCTAACCCTCAATAATTAGTTGTTAATTTATTTTCAACTTAAGAAATATAACTATTTAGTATGAAAAAAATTATATCTTAATTTTTTTTTTTTACATTTTTAGAAACAAGCGATGTTGGTCCGACAGCTAGAAGAAGAGTTACGAATGAGAATGCGTCAACCAAATATTGAAATGCAACAACAAATGGAAGCTCTGTACGGTGAAAATGATCATATGCAAAGGGAAGTAGGAATTCTACGGGAAACAATAAAAGATCTTGAATGTCGGATAGAGACCCAAAAGCAGACTTTAATTGCACGTGATGAAAGTATTAAAAAACTTCTGGAAATGTTGCAAACAAAAGGAATGGGTGAGATTTATTAAAGATTTTTTGAGATTTTATGTGTTTTTTATTTAGTTCTGTGAAGAAATTTATTAAAAATATAAATTTTTTATTCCCTATATCTACGAATATTATGGGAAATGTACAAAAAAAAAAACCGAAAAAAAATAAATAAACACAAAAAAAAAACATTAAAAATAAAATAAAGGAAAAGAAGAAGAAAGGCAAATGTTTCAACAGATGCAGGCTATGGCACAGAAGCAGGTGAATAGCTCTCTTATGGTTGATTTTTTTTAAAATAGAGCAACTGAATTATTCTAGAATGCTTTTTCATAAATTTTTTTATACAAATTTTTTCAATAATCAATAGATTTTCATTTTTTCTGTATTTTTCCTTAGTAACTTTTACAACTAAAGCTATCTTCCATTATGATTTTTCCCACCATGACCCTCTTCTTTTGCTCTTACCAAACGATCAAAATCCATTCTTTCCTTACATGCAAAAATATTGTAAACACTTTCTATAGCCGTGCTATTGCCTTCATTGGATGTAATATCTAAATTAAAGCTTCCAAATCAAACTATAACTCTAATTAAAAAAAATTGTTTTTTAATATTTGTTTTTTTACTAAATCAATAAGAAATAATAATTATCACAATATTTATTATAAACTATCTAAAATCCTAGTTCCTTTGCACTTGTAGAAGTAGAAATTGACAAATTGTAATTTTTAGAAATTATTTATTGTCTTCCAAAATAAAAAAAAAGCATGAATAGCACTTTTTAAGGATTCAAGGATTTAATGAGTAAAGACGGATAAAAGTAATATATTAAAGTCTTACTGAATTTATTTGATCTGAAGATACATACATATATAAATGATGGTTAGAAAACTTTGTTCATTTTTTTAAATATTTTTTTGAAAAGAATATGATTATTTACTTAGCTTTAGTGATTATCAAATTTTATGTGATCCTTTTAGGCCTATTAACTAGATGATACATAGAAATATATTTCCAATTTCATACTCAACAAAACCACACATATGCATGAAAAATACAAACTAACGTATATTTTCTTGCAAAATTGTAATTGTTTTATTAATCGACTAGAAAAAACAGAAATATTTTCCTATATTACACTGAATATAAAACTATACAAAAATATCATAGTTAACATTGATTGATTAAGTTTAGAAGCATTTGCAAATTACACTGGATTCAATTTTATGTACGCTCAGAGTTCATAAGTAACAATTATTTTTCAAATTCTCGTGGAAGAAATCACCCAGAAATATTAATTAATTAATTAGGACTTCTTTTACAGCTACTTGTAATTATTAAGAGGCTCTGTTCATTGCTAGTAAAATTAAAAAATGTGTGATTAATATTATAAAAATCGTATTAAACTAATTATAATTAAATTTTACTTTAAAACGCCATACGAAACAGTTAAGCGTTACTTACATATGGCTTGCGTTCCTGTTAATTGCTAATGAAAAGTTCTTATTTTGTTGCAGTCATCAGTAATCGTTATGAGATGATTAATATTTTTTTCATCAAGAATAAAAATCATTTGTTGATTTTTATTTATTCTGATTACATATACGTATAAAAAACATATCGTGATTTTTCTTTTTCTTTATAGTTACTTTCATTTTTCTAGTTGGCGAATAAAAATCACCAAGTAATTTTTATGAATCCAATTATGAAACGTTTTATGGCGATGTGTAAAATAATGGGTGATGGTGTTCACCTACTAGGTATTTTGTAAAACTTATCACACTGTATTTTTATTTGTTATTAACTGATAACTTTAACATTCAAATATACATATGTCGACTGAAAAAGAAGAAAATCACTTAGAGATTTTTATTTGTGATTAAGAAAAATAAAAATCTGCAAATGATTTTTTTTCGTGACGAGAAAAATATTAATCATCTCATAACGATTATTGATGACTTCAAAAAATAAAAACGTTTCATGAGCATTTACCAAGAACTGAAACCATATATAAGTAAAGTTTAACCATTTCGTTCAGACTTGTAAAGTAAAACTAATTGCTAGACAATGAGGTAGCTCCATTTAACATTACTTGATGAGAAACTAGAAATAAAATTCGTTTAAAATTCAAATCGCAACAAACCACTGTTCAGACTGATTCACACCGCTGCGTAGTGATAATTATAACGATAGCAATAATTAAGTCGATAGACTAGCAACCAGGACCGGATCTATGGATGGCATGCGGCGCATTTGCCCCGGGCGCTAGTTTGAATGGGGCGGCAATACAACAGACCTCTGAACTCATAACTAAATGGGAAAAATCTAATTACAAGAATTGGAAAATTTTGTTGATACTTCACACTTCAATTTTCTTTCCGGAATCTAAAAGCCCCTTTGTTGACATCATACTTTGAATTGTGCTTATAATTATACAGCCAATAAATTTACTATCTATTAAATTTAAGTCTGTAATCCCTGTAAGCTAATTAAATTAAAAATTCTGCTGAATTCTTAAATAATACCCTTGTATCATATATGAAATGAATTCAAAAATTGTACAAATGTACTAGCCTGGCTGGCAACCCTATCTTCCCTACCCCAACCACAATTTTAATCTGGAATGTAGACAGAATATAAGACAGTAGGCGCAAGCACAGAGCTTCCAGAAAAATATTTTTATGCCAGCTAAATTAAGCCATTTTAGCCGGAGTTTAAGGCCTTTGAATCCGGCTAAAAAATCGGCTAAATACTTTCAACATAAACGGCAGTACGCAAGAATAACTACCCAGAGATTTTTTGAAACCGTCTCAAATTTAATTTAAGTAGTTTTAGCCAGGAAAATTCATATTGCAAACCGGCTAAAATAAAAAACTAATCTCGAACGTAGTCAAATTTTTAATTTGTATTTTTTGTGTTAATAAAATAAACTGTATTTGTAATGATAGGATTTTTTACTTTCTTTCACTTTCCAACGTTGCGGCGGTGCTCGAGTGAGTCGATATGACAAGTTATTGCCATATCGCCACTGATCTTGATAGCTCTTTTTTTGACAATATTCAATGAAGCCAAGGCTGTGCGACCAGCCTCGGCCCTGATATGGGAATTGTATCCCATTCTAGTTCTGATATAGGACACCTCCTTTTATTTAAAAACAGTTTGAGATTCAAACGACAATTAATATCTACAAAGGATCTTAATTTTTGTTTGAAATTCAAATTCTTTTTATTTAACAATCATTATTTTTTTAAATTCAAATTGTTTTTAACACGTTGACGTAAATGACGTCTATAGCCGTCCAACGCTAGTGCTTACGATGCAAATGACTGCTATAGTCGTCCTATATTCTTAGCATTCTAAATAAATGATAAAACTGTATATCACTATTAAATCCATTTGTTTCATATTTCTTCAATCTTGTTCTAAGAATGAATCATGAAATATTAATAATTAATATAGTCGTCTATTTCAGTTATTCCCAGAATTAGAAAAGGATGTCGAAAAATGTGCTCGTAGAATTTAACGACGTGCATAGCCGCAAAGTCGTTTTTGTAGTCCATCATCGATTTCAAAGTGAGCGTCAACGTGGTTCTGGTTCTAGTTTCAGAGTATGCAGTGTACAGTATATAATATAATAGGTCATCTATCATATACATAAGGTGCCTAGTTAGAAGTAGTTGTTGTTAGAAGCGGCTGCAACTAACGACGTAAATATCAAATTTTCCGTAAGTATAGTGTGTCGTGTCCCAAAGCAATCCAGTGAAAACACTCGCGTAATTCAATTGTAAAACAAAGTTTATTTCTTTAATTACGGTAAATTATATGACGATATAATTAAAAGGAGTATCACCCGTGATCGATACTTCTCATTAAGCTCTCTAATTACAACTAACTGAAAAACGATACCGAACCGCTATCTTTAATAATACCCAACTTCTAACTGAACTCACCGATCTAGCGAGTCGACCGTGCTCACCTCCATTCAATTAGGCGGAAGCGACTTTGACCCAGTGACCAGCGCAATACCTTGCAATCATAATTACAAAGTATTACGCTAATCACTGCCGACAGCGGGAGCCCCCAATACTGTATGTAAACAAACAGTGAGCCCAGCTGAGTATTTCACTATGCGAAGTGAATTACTTAACCATGACTCAATGCCCAGTTACATACAGCAGTGGATGCGCCAGTTTACAAGTAAACAATTCGCAATCGCTAAGCATTTCACTGTGCGAAGTAAAATGCTTAGTTATTGCAAATCGTTTAATTACTTGTGCATTTGCTGCTAGCTCGAGTCGTGATGACACAATTGCACCAATTGAATATTGGGTCACGACAAGTGCGCTAAGAATCGCTCATTCCGTAAGAACGCGATGTGTCCAGACAATTAAATTATTAATAAATAATTAAAAGTGTAATGTAAAAATTAAAATGGAATAAAAATGGTAGTGCGAATTAACAGAAAGCACAAATTTATACATCAACTTCCATTTGTCAATTTTTTCACTTTTACCACTTTTACCACTTTTTAAAATTGAAAACATTAAATATCAAGATAATAACTCTTACGGAATGTGATATATATTTAGGCTAAAAATATCAATTTTTCGTAAGTAAACCTCAGTCTCGTTTAATTTCGTAAAGTTATTTACTTTTATTGTAGTTCAGTCTAATGTCGGCACAAATTGTACTTTCGTTAGTATTGATGGTAGATATGTTACTATTAAATGCCGACTTATTTTTCCAGTTACTTGACGCGTCCTCAACAAGACCCTCAGAGAGATCAGTACACCAGTTACATTTACACAGCCTGATAAGTAGATAAATGAAAACGTATTTAAGCCCCATATATTCTTCATATTTTTTTACAAACCCCGAATGAGAACAAGAGTTATTACACCCAACATGTAGACAGGCGCGTATATAGCGGTGGGGGGTCACGGCGGTCATAACCCCCCAAAGTGCCACCTAACCTTTGCGGTTAATTGAATGACCGAGCTGTAAAAGTTTAACAAAATGATTTTACCATACCATAGGTTTGGTTTCTATGGTTTGTTTGTCTTCTTATGAATAGTAATAGTGGATTGGGTATAATAGTCATTCGCTCGTAGCTCTTCGTCTTTTAAACGTGTACAACTTTTTTAGAATTTGACAAAAATAAATGCCACAACAATTTCATTTCTTTGATTTTGTTGGTAGTACTGCAGCGATGGCAACTTCGTCGACCGTTGACCTTTACCCCTCGTAATTTGGGCATTCGCATAAGTCTCTGTGCTTTTAGAAGTTCGACAGCGGCATTTTATCGTCGCTTCCCGTTACCCGTTGCAATTGTATTTAAGCCTTGACTTAACAAATTTTGTTTTACGGTTCTTCCACTAAAACCCTAGTTCGCAACCCGTTGATTTTTCATAGCGACTCTGATTCAAGCCTGAGTTGTTAAAATATTTTACGTTCGTAGGGAAGGATTAAATTTTTCTTAGAAATATACTTGCAAATTATTCTTAAGAGTTTTAATACATAACTATTCACCGACATCGGTTCAAACGAATTGGTGGATTGATTCTGGTGGTTCACTATTTCGGACAAGGGCACAAGCATTTAGTTTTCTTAGAAAGATCTGAAAATTTGTCTTTCGATTTATATTGATTCAGGTGCCTTGGCTGATCTGGGTCGCTAAAGATATTTATGAGCGTTGGTAATCATACATTTTGTTCTTGGAAATTGACATTTTTCTTTCGGATTTTTATACATTATTGGTTGCTGAAATCGATCAGTTGGATTGATGCCACTAAAATTGATTCTACAATTTTTCTTCACAATTTTTACGGCAAGACTATAAAAATAAAAAGCATTCAATTTCCTCTGCCTTGCGGATTCTGTTTCTCCGATTCCCAGTTGCCAGTATAGTTGCTGTTACGCTTTCCTTCTACAGTTTTAGATTTTGAACTTTGTAAGCCCGGATCTATCAGAACTCTAAGCTATTGTTTTTCACTCTAACCATTGCCGTGGGCAAAGGAATTTGGAAAATTTTTACTTGTTCCGTGCTTCGTTCTAAAATTTTTATGTATTTTAATGTGTAAGACAGTTAGGGCAAATCCTTTTCTGAGAGATGAATGTATTAATTATAGTAATCTTTGTTACGAAAAACAAGCATTTCTGAAAAAAAACATAATTAGGCGCTTCCCTAGGCGACATTTCGAAGCTCTTTAGAAGAATATTCACTGATCTATCCACCTCAGGAAGAATCCAAACTTAATTTGAATCTTTCTTTTGACTTTATCGAGATCTTGAAATATTATAAGTATTGCTATTGAAATAATCTAAAATTTCTTGATATACATATTGCTAGTTATTAGTAATTAGTTGTTGGCTTGAAGGACCATGTAACGTTGCTCAAACTTAATTTGAGCCCGTTAGCCGCTTTGAATTCCAGGAGGCGAGCGAATAGTGTAAAAAAAATAAAATATCTTTAAATGTAAAATTAATTGCTTACATCTAAGAAGAAAACTTTGTTGTCCCCAAAATCATTAACCCATGTTGAGTACCAACATTGTTCACACTACCTAGTAAGTGAAATGACTACAGAATTGCTCACAAATCAACAAAATGGATTGAATATTATTGTTGTGTCATGGGTTAATGAATCGGGTACAACAAATGTACAATGCTTAATTAGTGTAATTTTTAATTTATTTATTCAACTATGAACATATTGGTACTAAGAAAAAACTACTTCTTATTTTGGATTTGCCCCTTTCTTACACCAAGTGGAGGAAAATTGAAAGTTTTTAAACTTAACGAAAAGCAATTTCACTAGAAAGTATCAGAATCATTCATAGAGAAAATTCTACAAGGAATCAGGCTAGAGATTTCGTCAAAACAATAGCCATAGAAGTAGAGATAAAAAATGATGGACATCCGCCATTATTCCGGTATTCGAGGGAATCAATAGTTGCCATTGTATTATCATCGCTAATAAACCGATGTTCGTATAAAATGTCTCTTTGTATGACCAAATTGAAATTCAAATCCATGTCATGTTACGACTATTTTACAATTATCTCAGATAAATAAATAGAGACGAAGACTGGCCTAACTAAAATCAGCAGCCAACCACTGATACATAGCCAAGTGTAGATTTTGTCAACAGCCAAGTATCTAAGGTTTTTTAGTACAGACAATAACACTTTGCTTTTCATCGTACAATTTTTTTATAACCAACTTTCATAGTTCATATATAATTCATACGAAGTTTTGCTTACGCACTATTAACAAAAGAGTAGTACTGGAATTTACACATATAAAATACCAACGTTCTAGAACTAAATAAATATAGTTATCTCTAGAAGAAGAAGTTACTATTCCAGCAAGAAATCTGATCAGACCCTCCACGTGAAGGCTTGTGGAAGGAGTAAACTTAGTGCAAAACAAGTGAAAAAGCTAGAATTGGTCTAAGACCAATTCTTATGATACCCTAGATGAATGTCCGTATGAAATTTCATATGGGCACCCATTTTTTGCAATTTTGATTTTTGCAGTGGTTTTTCGCATATATTTCTAGAACGGTTCGCCACACAGAAAAAATGATTATAACCAATTTAATTGGATTTCATATTCTGAAGAAGTTTTTAGTACAATAAAAATGTCTTAGACTGATCGTTTTCAAAGTATACGTAAAAAACTTAAATTTTTATATGGCAACACCAAGAAGGAGTTGCCCGATTTAGTCCATTTTTAAAATGTTATTAGCTAGTACAATGAACGTCGACGCGCTCTCAGGTATTTTCCAAATATATAGCGGAATACGAAATTTTTGTATGGCAACCCCACGAAGGAGTTGCCAGATTTGTCTCATTTTCGAACTTAGTTTTACTTTTTTTTTTTAAAGTCCGCTCTCTAAGTGTACGTGTTCTCGAGTTATCGTGCGCACAGACAGACGGACGGACAGACGGACGGACATGCAAAAATCAAAATAACTTTTAATATTATGTGTGGGTGTCCAATCTATTTTGCTCTACCATCATTATTTCGAGGTGTTACAAACGGAATGACAAACTTAGTATACCCCTATAGATTTCATCTAGGGTATAAAGATAAATAAAATGTTTGCCCCATAAAATGTCCAAAGATGAGACATGCATCCTCATTCCTTTGAAGGGAGCTAGGGGGAAGTACCCGAAAAAGCTTGAACTACTTACTTTCTAGCATATGCCTGTACGAATATCATATGAATTGCCCAATACAGAGGCAGCATCATATCTTCAAAAGAAAGCCGTCTGGTTTGAATGATGGTATGATTCCATTTCGCTTTTGCATAGAATTTTGTTCGAGAGTATATTTGCAAGCAATAGACTATAGAACAGATGGGTAGCGGGAAGACGGATAGGTGGGAATTGGTGGCCAACTTTAAGACTGGCGTATACTTAAGTAAAGTTACTTATGTATGGCGAACGCGCTCATTAAATTAAACAGAGATACCCAAAATTTTCTTAGACTTAGATGTCCGTAAAGAAACGTTCGTCAAATGTCATATTGCCATAAGTAAAGTGTCGCAATAATAGTAGTTACTTACGTAGTACGTATGCTTCTGATTCATTTTGGGCAAGTTTACAATCAATTAAATCAATTTGAATTTGTTAATTTTGTTGTTTTTGTTGTTTGCTTTTTGCATTTTAATAATAATAACTCTTATGATATGCGACGTTTATTTAGGCCAAAAGAGTCAATCTTCCGTAAGTAAACTTCAATTGCGTACAGTTTCGTAATGTTCTTAACGACCATTTTGTGCCTTTATGCCACAGTCAAGCCCCATATGCAAACGAGTGATATTAACTCACTCGTTGCCATACCTAAAAATATTATGAGCGCAAACAAACATTAGTTTTTTTCTAAGAAATTTACTTGACATTTTTTTCTTTAGAATTTGTATGCCTTATTAGGGAGTTGGATTGATTCGGAAGCCTAAACCAGTGAAGATGATTATGAGCGTAGATAAGCATTCATTGCCCACGTATCTGAGTAATCTCAGATTCTAATTCCTTAGACCATTGTAGGCCACGACCCCATTTAATGCATAAAAATTCTCAAGAAAAATGTTCAATTAAAGTTCCTGGAAAGAATTAAGGTTTGTTTATATGTCCCCAAGTATGTTTAGAGGTCTTGGCCTTGCACCTGGATCTATGCAGTGCAGTTGATACTCATCGTGTGAAATGCGGTTTTCTACAAGCTACTAAAATGTGTTATATAGAAACCTTTGGTTCCAAAAATAATTTGAGACTAAACTAAAAGCACTAAATGCAAGCAAAGTTCTGTTGGTGCCCATTGGGATGAAAAACCAGTGGTTCTGAAAGAAGCACAAGTTAAGCGCTTCTCTAGCCATCATTTGGCAGGTCTTTAGAAGCATATTCACTGATCTATCCAGAAAAATAAGCAAAGGCGAAAATTAACTAAATCATGTGCTTCTAAAGTCATCGCGTAGAAGCTCTAAACGATGGATTTTTCTACTATTGTACGAATAAGGCATTTCTCATTTTCAATGTGAACTTCAGAGTGACTAGGAGTAATCTGCTGAAGTTCTTGTTATAATATATATTAGCTTATTTAATCAATTTAATAAAATTTAAATACCACAAATAATCAAGAGCAAGCACAACCACCTTACTAATGTTCTCAGGCGGCAGTCTTGAAGTCCCCTTATGACGTTAAGGAAGAATCATTGCGATGATTAACCAAAAAGCACACTAAAGGTTTTGAAAAGACACCTTCAAAAAGCCACTTCGTCCATAATTTAGAGCACTCCTAGAGCGCTTCTTAAGAGCAGCGTTGAAGCGCTTGCCTCTACGGATATGTTTATGTCAGGAAGCAATGAACTGGGAAAGGGAAAAGATGCGCTACGAGCTTCCAGGGAAGCGCTTCAGTATGGCTCTTTTTCCCAGTGGGATGTGACAAAAGCTTTACTTGCCTAAGTAGTTGGCGGCTGATTGTAGGTGGGGTCAAATTTTGGTTAGGCCACTCCACAACTGTATTTAGTTATCAGTGCTATTATGTTTTTAAGGTCTACCAAAGTGTCCCAAACACGAGTCTTTATTTTTGTACCTATGTGTCGTATGCACAGAATAAAAACCTTTCACAATCCATAATAAAGTTTTCAACACTTGTTTTTAGAACTTTTTGGAAGTTCCTTTATATGGCAAAAGTTTGATTTGCTTGGCTTGAACATTACTCAATGCGTACTCAGTACTCTAGTTCAAGCCAAATTTTCAAGTAAGTAATAGGATAGTAGACTTTCTCATGGAACATTTAATAATAAGAACATAAAATCATTCCTCTTTAAGGTATGGGCAGTAAGTGGTGTTTCACGTGTTCACAGACCCATTGTTAACTTGAGTTATATTGCTAAAATCTTCGTGGCTTTACCGTTAACCATTTTTTGTTTTTTTTTTCTGGACGATGAAAAAAAGATTTACCCATCATAACTAATCTATATATTAGAATTTTCAAATTTTTCTTCTTGACGTAATTTCAGATACGTTTCTAGTATCAACTTTAAATCGTCAATTTGAGGTTTGGTGGTAGAAATATGTATGGCTTTTATAAACCAAATATAAGCCCATTTTAGCACATAATAGCAGTACATAAAATTCTAGATTTTTGTGGACGTATGGAACTCCAATGCAGATTCTCTATATGTGGAGTATAAGCCTTATGTTGTGACCCACATCTCGAACTCTTTGGCGGCTGTCAGCCAGCATACCGCGGTATGCATCTATGTTTTCGTATACTTTATTTAATCACTGACATTATTTTAGTTCCTTTTTGTTTTCCTTAAGGCATTATAACTCCTTTTCTTTCTCAGAGACATTTACTTACTTAAATACACCATGTACAGATACGCAAACGCATTTACACATATTTCCAAAGAAAATAAACAGCCATTCAGATAAAGAGCAGGCTCCTGAGCAAGATGAGCAAGTGAATCAATTTTATACTAGTACTATGTTTACATGCAGAGTTGAGATATTGAGTTAAGTTTTCGACTCGTGTTTTGAGCATGCAGGATTGAGAGAATGAACGGGTCCAAATATAGTTAAAGTGACAGCTTATTTATGGTACTATCTGTGATGGACCTATAAAATTTATAAATTTTGTTTAAATAAACAAAATAAACTCAAAATATATATACAACCTAACAAAACTTTCGAGTAAGGAGCAAACAAAATAAATCCCAACTGTTAGCTGCCAACTCGACTGCTCAATCCGCGTTTATAGGACACCATTTCGACTCGACTACGCCAGCCAATCGTGCTCGAGTCGTGGAGTCGAGTTAACCCAATTACAACTCGAGCCGCGTATACATGTAGTTGAACCCGAGTTCAACCATGGTTCAACCCTGCATGTAAACATGGTATACGTTACAAGGCAGGCGATGAAACCAAATGGAGCAAATTACCATCAAGCACCGCAGAGCACTATAACATAATTGTAGAAAATTCACCCGAAGTTTTCTAACTGCCCAAACCAAAAATAAATCTGCAGATAAAAGTTGTTCATTTCTATTGAAAATTGCGATATTATTATCAGAGAAAAAAACAAGCTTTGCAAAGTGCACGATACTAAATTCCCATTGACGCCTCTACGTCATTGGAACAAAATTACAACACTTGAATTCAATGCAAATTTAGGCTTTATTCTTTACGCAGGCGTTTGGTGCTCCAATTATGAAAATATTACCCTGGTCAATTAACCGAGACTCACTGTTCCGTGGATCAATGCGGATGAAACGATTTTATGTAATACCCAGGATAAAGCAGTGACAATTACAGACATAGGGTAATGCTGAATCGAAACTTATGTATTGGAATGCTACTTGCCTGATGAAAATATAACAATTGATAAGCAGCTCTGCCCATTTGATGGCCGCCCGCGTTTCACCCAATACATATCATCGAAACCTGCTAAGTATAGCAAAAAAAAGTGATAGGCGTGTGATGCAAACATATCTTACCCTTTGAACTGCCAATTCTACACTGATTTAGAATGTAAATGGCGTAAGTGACTAGAAACGAAGTAGCCGCAATATCACTTGCGAAAATTGCGAATATTGTTGGACGACTACACCTTATCTACTTTAGGCACTGTAAATAAAAAACGTACATTCATCCCAACTAATTTTCTTGTGGTAAAGAAGTTTCTCGGCCAGTTTTTATACCCTAGATGAAATCATAGGGTATACATACTAAGTTTGTTATTCCGTTTGTAACGCACAAAAACATGTCCGATCTGTAGTTCGATTATTATCAATGATCACACATACACAAAATGACAAAATGCCACCTCTCAAGAAGATCGGCAGACTAGCACCGAACGATTCGTACCTTCACAACAATATTGAAGACAATAGAGAGCATTTACACATTACAAGTATACGTGTAACAAAAGCGATCAATATTGATCGCAAATCTAAGCAAATGTGATTACCATCGATTGATCTTAATGCAAAATGGGTTTGAGACCCCCGCATAATATTAAAAGTTATTTTAGTTTTTACATGTCCGTCTGTCAAGAACGAGATCACTTAATTTGCACTAAAATTTTGCACACGAACTTTTTAAAATAAATGTAAATATAAGTTCGAAAATGGCAACAATCGGGCAACTCCTTGATAAGGTTGCCATACAAAAATTTCGTTTTTCAATGCATGTTTGGAAAGAACGCATCGACGTAGAAAGCTAAAATCTGATGTCGTTTTAATAGCAATAGTAAATAAAATTTCAAAAATGAACTAAATTGAGCAACCCCTTCTTGGTGTTGGAATACAAAACTTTTTGTTTTCACCTTATTTAACTTTTATTTACATCTAGGATATAATATTATTAGTCTCAGAGCAGTTATAACTTTTTTCCTTGTTTCTTTTATATTTGGATTTATATTTGCAATTTTACTACCTACTTTCACAATTATGATTTGTACCCGTTCATTTTATCTTCAAATATTAATCCTTTTAGCTGCCTTTTTACAATTCCCTAATTTTGTTCTGGAATCACGGTCTTCAGATCTCCTTTATAATAGTCTTAAGGAATTTATATTTTATTGTGTTCTGATATAACACACATACACTGACTTCTTTATTTGTGAAATACTAATAAATAGACTCACTTTAGAAACGAGTGAGTCAATGCTCATATGTACATGCATCAAAATTTTATGCGAATTAATATTGAATGGAGATTTTTCAGAGATTGGTAGAAATTATACAACGCCCCGCCCCTTTGGTGTATTGAATATTTAGAAGAAGTTATTATAATTAGAAGCATTGCTCAGAACTGTTGCAGATCTTATAGTTTTATGTAGAACCTAAGCCTTTAGATAAGAGGACTATAATGCTCTGAGAACAGCACGTAAAGGCTATCTAAAAATAAAACTGCAGCTTCGCCTAGGCTAGTTTGTTTCAATAAAGAACGTAGATATATCAACGGAATTTTATTCTTTTATTTATTGCCACATTAAAAGATCTGTAATTTGACTACAGACTTCAAGCAAATGTTTCAGATTTTTTTTTTAAAAGCCACAAATACACATATTATTGTCGAAAGCATGTATCCTGCTTCAAAACCATTATAACGCTTTACATAAAACTTTAGGACTATTAAATTAGTATATGTATTACATTAGGAACAATGCAAATATGATGATTTAATAGGGTTTCAAAAATGTCTTTGATAGAAATAAATCTTGAGCTTCAAATGGGTACAACGTTTTCTTATAGTTTGACTGTTTTATTACATTCTTATGTATTAAAATCCATTTATTGTATTATTATTAATATCAATGTTAAATTTACTCTTCAAATTCCTCTGTACAAAACAGAGTACGGAAAGGCACACTCCCATGCGCACACGCAGGTGAATAATAAATTGTGTGTGATCAAAACGTACAAACTCATGTGTCGTGTGCGGTTTTCTTACGCATTCTACTCACGCACATGAGTGAATAATTCAATATAAGGAAGCGCACAGTCGCATGTGCACACGAAATTTGTCACTGCTCATTCCTCATGAGTGAGTAATTCAATACCAGAAAACGCAAACAAAATCTCTCACTGCTCATTACTCACGAGTGAGTAATTCAAGGGAAGAAAACGCACACGAAATTTCTCATTGCTCATTTCCAACTTGTGTGCATTTTCATTTATGTAGAAAACGTGGATAATTAGTATTGAAATTTTTATTCGCGAGTGGGCGCTGTCTTATTTTGAATTACTCACCAATGGGCGCGAGGGCTAATAAAAATGACAACAACTCACGCACGCGCGCATGAGTTTTTCAAAATGGAACATGAGTCATTTATGTGCGCGACTAATGTCGTCTCTTTGCAGTTGGCAAGACTAGGATTCTAAATTCCTTCTAGTAATATATATATGCTGCGACTATGCATATATGTACCTATATTCGCAGTGGTAGCCAAAACAACGAAATGAAATATAAGTTATGTGTATGTTATATCTGTAACGTCTGTTTGTATACGTAATGATAATAAAAGCTAATAACTACTTAGTAATCCTGTGATAGTATACAATATCTGATAAAAATCATAGAAAATCCTGATCATACATTCATTTATAGTAATGGTAGTGGCAGCATCAATTCAAATAAGTTTAGTCGCAATTTATAATCATAACAATGTTTTAGTTTCAGTAACTATAAAAACTCCCTATGCTTGAGGGCTTTTTATGGTTCCGGACACGCACACAGTGACAAAACGACGTCCGGAAAAAATTCCGGACGCGTTTGCTTCTCTCGTCACTCATAAATAAGTTTCCGTATACGATGTACTATCTCCCTCACAATTTCTGTAAATATTGGATGCCATCATAATGTAAATCCTCCTTTATACCTACTCTCAGATACTAGCATATTTCTGTAATTGTAGGCACTATCCACATAATTATAGAATGTTTGTCAACTTTTTCCATTAAAATATTCCAATGTTTCGTCTCTATTTAACAAATATTAACAAATACCTCATCGCCTGAATACTGTTTTGCCCCATATGCAAAAATGTAGTTTTGAGATAAATGCAATTAAAGTTGAGGCCCTTATTATAAAAAAAAAAACTGTTCGAAAAAATGTTTTTTTTTTAAATTTGCATAAAAACTCAGTTGTTTTTCGTCTATTTATATCTTGAATTATTTTTGTTTCAATAGAAGAAAATTTCCATTAAAATTTCATTAACTTGATCTCCAAACATTACATTGCTTGTATGATATCGGGCAAAACAATTTACTAATAAAGTTAAAAGAAATATTTTATTACTTCAACATCTTTATTTAGCCTTGAATATTTTCTAGTTTTTCTAAACGAAAATATTTCATTTCTTCATTCGCAATGAATATAATTTTATGATTTTTTTACCGGGTAAAGTTTATATTTGTTCAAGTAGGACCTTTCGGTATTCACCAGTACAAACGAAACGCAAAAACAAGAATTGTTTTTTTATTTATTCTAACACACAATCATTTCATTTAGGGCGGCAAAGCTGCAAGTCTTGGCTCGACTCATTAACAGGTTTCAAACAACAGAATCGAGTGACTCGAAAAAAAATCAGTGAAAATAGGAGAATGCAAACAAAATTCTCCATTGAAATTTTGCCTCTCTAAATAAAATATTAGTGTGATAAAATAAATAAAAAAAAAATCCCTTTTTTGCTTTTGTACCGGAGAATCCCAAAATTACCTACTTGAACAAATATTACTTTATTGAAGTTAATAAAAAAAAAGGAAAATAAAATAAATTACGCAATAACTCAATAAAACTCCTTATTTGAGCATGAAAACTGTTTGATAATAATTTCTATTTGCATCAGGAAGATAAACTAAAATAGATTTTATATCTTTTGCCTTATCTTTAAATCCAGTTTGATTGATTTTAATCGGTATATTGTTTTGAGATAAGGACTGTTTCAGAAAAACAACCGACCACCTATCTCCGCTTCCATTACTTATCAACAGGTAAAGAAAATTAAGGACGGCTGGTAAGACGGCATTGTAAAAAGGTGTACAATTATAATTGCACGCATTAAATGAAAAAGAGGAATGCCGCGAATTAAGTTAAGTTTCAAAGAAGCTTAGCTAAAAAGTTGAAAATTCCGAAGACCATTCAAAATATTCACAGGAAATTTCGAGAACTAAGTCCGGGTCAGGAAGGAAATCAGGTTCGATAGACCAAAAGTTGGCCAAAAAGGTATGGTAGTCAACTTTAAACGAAATGCCAACATGTCGTTGAGAGATATGGCTGATAAGGCTGGTACGTCAAATACTACGGTCCATCGAATTAGAAGAAGAGAGAAGAGCCAAGTTGCAAAATCCAGGAGCCGAATTTTGTATGAAAATTTCCGAACGAAATTCGGCTTAGGTGAAAATGAACTTCAAGCAGTCTTTTCAGAAGCGTTCTCTTTCTTTCTTTAGAAAGCATTATGCATCAGTTTTGTTTTGGCCGAATTTACCAAGTGGCCACTACGGGAGAAAAGCGACAGATTTGCCCAATGCATACCCGTTATACCCAAGGAAGCGAATCCTCCAAATTGTCCAAAACTAGGACCAATCGACAAATATTGGTCTAATATTGACAGAAAATTTGAACAAAAACAAGTAAAAAAGCTAAAATTGGTCTAAGCACCAATTCTTATGATACCCTTGATGAATTCCCGTATTCTCGTATATGCGAGTAATTTTGGTTTCTGCAGTGGTTTTTCGCAAATATTTCTAGAACGGTTCCTCGGACCAATTTTATATGACTTCATAATCTGAAGAAGTTTTTAGTACAATACAAATGTTTCTGACTGACCGTTTTCACAGAATCCGTAAAGGATCTAACTTTTTATATGGCAACACCAAAATAGGTTGCCCGATTTATTCCATTTTATAAATTTTATTTGCTATTGCTATGAAAATACTATGTACCAAATTTCATATCTTTGTGTCAACAGGCAGTGTCCAAATATATAGTGGAAAACGAAATTTTTGTATGGCAACTCCACGAAGGAATTGCCCGATTTGTCTCATTTTCGAACTTAGTGTTACTTTTGCTTTATAAGTCCTTGTGCAAAATTTCAGCTCTCTAAGTACACGCATTCTCGAGTTATCGAGAGGACAGACAGACGGACAGATGGATGGTCGGTCAGGCGGACAGATGAATGCATTAATCATAGGTAGTCTTTCCTTAAATTGTTCAGTGTTCTAAGTCGCTTTCTTCCAGCTGTCATCAAAATTGACTCCGAAATAAATTGTGCCTGTGCTGCAGACATTTTATAATATACCTTAAAAGGCTCTTGTTTTTTTTAAATACAAAAATTTTATTTATTATATAAGTCAATATTGCTGAAACTACATGGAGCAAACCAAAATTTTGGCGAAATTGATTTTGATTTACTGGCATATTGATCTTAGCCACATGGAGCAATCCAATTTTAAATATAGTCTTAAATTTCCGCACGTGTATCAAAACAATATTTAAAAAAATATTTTAAAGTACGTATTTTATGCCGCATGTATACATAAATATGATTAAGAGTAAACCAATACTAACTTTTGTGGCAAAAATATGATATGGGGCAAACATGACATGGTTTATCTCGATACATATATAACTTAGAGAAAATCTCTTTAAAGCATTTAATTCAACTTCCGCAATAATCTCAAAAACCATACTTAGCTCAAAATGACAAATTTGACGGATGGGGCAAACAAATATTTCAAATCAATGTTTGGCACTATTCCATAAGTATCAATATCATTTTAGAAAACGTACTCACGTGCTAGTCCGATTCTCTAAAATTTTTTAGGATGATTCTTATGGAAAAGTGACTAGACATTTTATATTTGCTAGAAAGCCCAAACTACTATCCACTCAGGAAAATAGTTTTCCAGTAATTTTAACCTTGGCTCTTTACCTTCCCAAAGGCTACACTTACTACATACCTTACTTAAGAAATTAATAAAAATAGTTTTTATTAAAAAGTAATCTAATCATTTTACGCTCAATAACTCTCAGCTGAGTAATAGTCGCAATAGTGTATGTGCGGCTGTGGTCCGAATTTGTATGCAGATTGATTCGAAATCAGCGGATCATTTCCATATGCAATTGTTACTCAGTTGAGAGTATTTGTTTGGGGAATGGTTGTAATTTGGTTAAGATAAATTTTTTTAAATAATTTTGTTTGGAAAAATATAAAAATTTGATTACGGTTGGAAGATAAGAAAGTAAGCTTAAGATTATCAGAAGATAATTTTTTTGTATGAATAGTAGTTTAGGGCGCAGCAGCTATTCAAATCAAACTTTTTTCAGTTTTAAATAAGAGCACTGGAAATATTTTAGAAAATGTTAGGACTAAATTAGGGCTCTAATGAGGTAGTGAGGGTATCTGTTTCCTGGATTGGGAGATATTTCTCGAGGCTTTTGTAGAGACGCATCTGAAACCACTAAAAGGATAATTTTACATATAAGCCAACTTGAAGGAGTAAAAATCATCTGCCTCATTGGCTGGAACATCACTGTAGCCATATACCCAGCAGAGTAGAATGCTGGTGTAGGGCCCGTTCTAATATTGTTGGAATCCAGCTTGAAGTTTTGATTAGACCATGGTAGTCCATTCAAATTCTTATCGCTAGCTAGGGACGTTATTTGCTAATTGTAGCAGTCTTGATGCATGGAGGATCATTCAATAGTCTGTAGACGGTAATACTTCCGTATTTAATGGGATTCTGAGTATCATCACTACATGTATTTTCGATCCATCTATGAAGACACGTATGTCCGCAGCTTGCAAGCTAAACGTCACATTTAATACCTCCTCTGTATTTACCATAATAACGGTAGAAATACTTCTCCTATTACAAATTGTTCAGTTGGACTCCATACTTTGCGATAGACGCTGCCATCGTACACCGAACATCTTTATCTGGGCTTATTTTATGAGCTTCCGGAGCTTCGTCGGCGGTCTTAGGGTGGCGTCATCATATAATATGTATGCTAAAGACAAAAGGATTCACTTGAGCCCTGGCATTTCTACTTTCGGACCGTTACGGATTAGAATAAGGGTAGCGGATAAGGCTGAAGGTGCTTTTTAATTTACTAAATGATCTACCATTCAGAACTTTGCTCCAAAAACTACAAATGCGTTTTTAATGAAAGTCAGATAAGTCCTTAGGCGCACGTAACTTGACAATATAACTGGGGTATAACTGTGGTGGCTCTCTAGCCTAGTAGGAATTGGTAAAAGTAATCTATGAACTTGCAATATTTGTGAATGGTTATAGAATAAGATAAGAAATGAGCATTAGCTTGACGAGGGGAGACCTTGACGGGAACCTCGGCAACTAATTTTATTGTGAAAATGGTCTTAACAACAGTTAGACTGTGAGACTTTCTTTGCAATAGAACTTTCCATTACTATCCTATAGTACTCTATATATCCTATCTTAGCGACCCACTTATATCTCTCAGAAAATTTTACCCTACAGTCTCTTTGCACGTGTGAATCAATATTGATCCTAGATTCTTTACGTCTTCTTGAAATCCAATTTTCATGACATTTCCATAAATTCGCGTGAAAAAGACATTTCTGATTTTTTAATGTAAAAGATTTTCATTGAAGTTTTATGGAGCATTTAATCTGGAGATCACCTATTTATATTTATATTTAAAGTCAATCATAGCAAGATGCACTAACACTAGGGGTTATTATTTACACCTTGGGATTGCAGATTTAATAGCTATTTAACTACAAATCATTTAATTTGATTTTATAACGTTATCGACCCCGTTTTATTTGGACGTTGACAATTGCCAGAGCTAATAAATCTTAGACAGAATGTGACTCTCCGTAATGTAAGACAATCTTTAGCTGGTGATATTGATTTCCTCCTGTCTTCCTCTTTCAGCTGGGTATATTTATTGAACTATAATCTGCTAAAGCTTTATTATAGCTTTAATTAATATAAATTAGTGAAATGGAATGGGTTACATTTATGGTATGGATGTTGGCAAGAGCTTTCCTTGCCTCTTCATATATAAAATAATTTTGTGTCAAGTGAAAATTAATATACTTTTGAAGCTTAATGCAATATATATCTAGGTTAAATAGGAAAAGCTTTTATAATTTTATTAATTAATAAAATTAACAAAGCCATCACAATGTTCTGAACTGCCCTTTGAATTTTCGATACAGTCTAAACAGAGAAGAGATGTAACCAAAACTGTGAACTTTTCTCAATTTTGTCTTATAAAATTTTCTAAAGCTTAATATTCTGCAACACTACACCAAGAAGTTCTGCAACACTATACTGAAATGTTGCAGAGTCGCGGTAATGCAATGAAAGCTTTATCCCCCCTACTCTCAAGTTAGTTGCATTTAGTGGGTGGATAGTGCACCCTAAGCCTTACAACTTTCATGTGGTCGTTCCGTATAAATCGTCAGAAAACATTGCCCCCTTGGCTAGGTCTAACGATTTTGCATCCCACCCTTGATGCAATTCATTCTATTTTTATTTATTTACTTTTTTTTTCATTCCGTGCTAAAGTTCAATATTCACATGTCAACTTCCTTGTTCCTAGCCTCATTAGTAAGGGCAACTCTCGTAATTTATTTTTGCCACCATGTGATGGATGGATAGTTGAGGGTAGTTTATTTGTATACACAACAGGCCCTCGTCAGAAGAGGGTTGCCATAGGTGTGTAGAAAATAATTTTTCGCAGGCAAAATGTGTGCATATATTTTATCAGACAAGTATTATGGGCTCCATGAAATTCGATTTATTAGTACCGTTGTATTAGATAGTTTGAATTTTTATTTGCATATCTGCACGTGTGAAGTCATTTTTTACGTAAATATAAATATGCGCCCACATATAAAAATAACAGGACGAAATAAATCGGAAAAAACGTAAATTTCTGGTTATGGCTGTTTTGTTTTTGTATCTTGTTTTTTTTTTTTATAAATTGCCTAAACAAGTAAACAAAATTGTTTGTTCCTAAAAATAATAAATTGAGAGCGAAGGAAGCGTGAAGGTAGAAAGAACCATTTTATATGCAAATTAAGTAAATATGAAAAAAAGTGGCCTTGAGCTTTCATGAGTAGGCTATCTGTAAAAAACGTTTGATCATAAGGAATTTACAATTAATTTCTGTATAGATTTTTATACTTCTTAAATGTATGTATGCAAGAACATACATATATATTCCAACAAGACGATTTACTTGCATATAGATTAAGGAGTACAGAGGAGAGCCTGAAAGACACTGCTACTGAATTTATTGGCAAGTTAAATTGGCCTTCTAAATGTCTGAAATTTTCTTAAAGTATAGCGAGGGATGTTTTTTGTGGAAGAAAATTAGATGGAATAACTGTTTTAATTTTTCGGTGTGTTCAAAGACATGCTTTTTTTTTTTATAATACTGTTGAGCCAGATTATATAGGATATATATTGTCTAAAGTAATCTTCCTGTTTGTTGCGCAAAATTTCAAAACCAAAACTTTTCCGTGATTAGTTTTCCATTCTCATCATTCCCGACCAACATAGGGTAGGCTGTTGCACTGTTAGATATTCAATCATATCTTTATAACGTACTTGTAGAGCTTAAATGGTAAATATGGCTTAGAGTAGAACTAAAAATTCACCCCTCGCTTAAAGAGCTTAAGAAAACACAACTCGCTATTAACCCGGCGCCAATAACGCTGGGTCATATTGACCCGAGGCAAATACGGTAATATTTTTGTGCACGCTGATCGTACAATTTGAACATTTGTGTGCGACGCCGTCTGCGCAGCGAGATATCAGTGAGTATAGTCAAAACGGCTAAATGAACTCAGCGTGAAAAATGTACAAAAGAAAAATATCACACTTATGTTTTCGTAGTTAATTTTGCATGTGTTATTGAGGAAGCTAATAAAACTTTGATTAATAGAATACATTGGTATTATCTTTATTTTACCACGTATGGAAGAATAAGATAAGGGCTTATTCGCGAGCGCGATATATCGAATGCGACAGAGGTCTGATTGGCTGCAGTAATGTGGTTGTCGCCAAATATGCCTACTCTTTCTACGTTTCGTGCGATAAAAAAAATTTATCGCAGCAATGCTCTTAGTTTGGTGCAAGTTTCACCTTAACCTCAACATTTATGTTAGTTTACATTTGTAATCGGATGCTAAAGTTCCGCAGTGATGTCGACATTAACTTAAATATGTAAATATATCAATAAAAAGACATAAATATATGTAAATTTCACAATAATATTAAAACAAATTAAGTTGTAGCAGTTATCAACCTTGTGCACATATCGCGCGATAAAAACCATCTATTGGAAGAGCAGAACATTGCCAAAATATTGCACGGTGTCGTATCGCGCTCGTGAACAGGGGTTAACTCTTTTAATTTTTTGATAATTTGTCGATATAATGACATCAACTCGGTAGCTAGCCCGGAGGTAAAAAAAAAGTGGTTACCTCGGATGACTTTAAAAATTCATATTTCAAAAACGAAACCGAATTGGCTTCCAGGTGCAAAATAAAAATACAAAAATCAGTGCTAGATGTCCTCAATAATAGATAATACTATTTTATTTAAAAAAAATACTATTATTAACAAAAAAATGTTTCGTTCGGCACTTGTACATTTTTTTGTGAAATATATAAAGCAGTAAGCTTCATTTGGCATTTGAAACAGAAAAATCAGGTGGTCCGTTCTCGGGATATGATTTTTGAAAATGACATTTCATCGTGAAATCATGAAATTTCTAACAGCGGAGGGTGAGGGTTGAGGTGCGTGGAGTGGCGATGGGCGGGGTTGGTAGGGAGAAATAAAAATATATGCTTGAGCTATTTTAGTTGTGAAAGTTTCATCCAAATTGGAGATGGTCGGA